>JACXIW010001316.1:0-45000 GCA_014825925.1 Bombus breviceps | reverse complement strand
CGCAACGACAAACTTACTTTACGTTTCGTAAAATTAAAGCGCACAAATCTGAAAATATGAATCTTTCCCTTGAAGTTACCTGATTTCTTTAACCCTTCGGAGGTCGCGATCAACCTGACTTTTTTCAAATAAATATTTTCAAACAGACACGTCGTAGGGTTTGCAAACAAGGATCAACTAGTACTATGTATGCATATACCAAGTAAGTATTTCCTATGAATAGACAAAGAAACATTCTTTAAAATGCTTTTGACAAATGGCCTGAGAAAAATTGTTATGCCTTTAGTGTAATAATATTATTTGTGATGAATACTATCATCACTTAAAAAATCTAGCAATCGAGGATTTTGATCGATCCATATCAAACATAATTATTCAGTTTTTATTTTTTTCCATATCGTATGCTTACTTTAACACTATGTCACGAGGAAATACGTCGAACCTGCCGATGTGTAATACTTTCATGGTTTTTGACTTCTCTCAAAATTGAAAATTCAAAAGTTCCCAATCTTTTTTTATATTCGATACGTTGTGTCGCGTATGTAAAGAGAAAAACAACGAAAGGTGGATAAAATTCGTTTCCGAGCACCACTATTTTCTAAACAGTTTCTGTATTTTCTAATCGCGAAATAATTTTCTAAACAGTTTCTGTATTTTCTAATCACGAATAGAGACGAATGTAGCGAAAAATAATGGTATCGAGTTTAGGAATATGCCAGTTCAAAAGTTATCATCAACGGATGAATCGATTTGGCAAATATCATTTTATATAATGGTTAACAATAAAAACGATCGTTTTCCGTCCGACCGGAAAGATATTTACGTATGCATGTAGCCCGATCAATATCGCAATCACACCACAAAGATCATACAACTCAGAATCAAAGATACTGCAAAGTAAAGATAAACGCTTTAAAAGCCTTTGTCTCTCGTGCATAAGATAGGGTAAGCCATACAGTAGACTAATCGCAATAGCTCCAAACTGTTATGTCTCGGCTCTATTCGTCGACTACCATCGGAGAATACAAAGAAAAGATTAAAAAAATGAAGAAGTGCTATCCTGATACGGAGTTTAATAGCTTGCACGCTATTTTATCTTTCTCAAGGTCATTGGATTCCGTCCATCCGTTTTTACCATTTTCCTTGTTCTATGCAACGTCGCGACATACAAAGCGATTAAGAAAAGTCTGGCGAAAGTCTCCACGAGGACGTTAAACATCGACAGGTTGACCAGGAATATTTATATTGTATTTAATAATAATAAATTACATTTAATCTAATAATGATAATACCAATAATAATAATACTTTAATAATGATAACGATAATGATGATGACGATGGTGATAATAATAATAATAATGATAATAATAATAATAATAATAATAATAATAATAATAATAATAATAATAATAATAATAATAATAATAATAGTAATAGTAATAGTAGTAATAGTAATAATAGTAATAATAGATTTTAAATTATTATATTTGAGATACGTCGTGACTTGCGCGAGATTAAAGGTAGTTAAATCTCTGAAATACGTTTAGATAAGCATCGATAGTGCCTCGATTCAATGCACTTGCAAATACATACGTACTCAGTTATTTCCCATGTACGTTCACGAATTTACCTTTACATACAGGTAAAATATTTGTATTGTAAATGCTATTTTCGATGTTTTCAGAGATTCTCTTTTTACAAAATTATACATATACTCGTATATGAATGTACATATGATTGTAGCCACTTCTTTCGCACGATATATATATATATATATATATATATATATATATATATATATGTGTGTGTGTGTGTGTGTGTATAATGTTTATCACTTGCAAATGAATTAAAAGATAAGGAAATGAGAGCCACTGGTTCCGATTTTGACGTAATATCAATTATCTACTATAGTTTTTATTTGTGCATGCTTTTGATTCAAAATTCATTTCAATCTATCGAACACGAGTATAAATTGTGACAAAAACGTTAGAGAATGGAAGAAAATCAAAAGAAATTATTGTTAATTTAAGTATCCTTAATTTTCACCTGATAGAATTGGTTCATAAGCGACGACAGAAATTTTAAGGTTATCTCATTTTTGCTTACAGACGGCCACGTTAATATCGAGCATGCGTTAATATGGACACCCTATAACTTTATTAACGTTTTTAGCCGTTTGGCGAGACACGAGCGAAAGATATCGAAGCGATGTAAGAATCTTTCGATTTATTACAGTTAGAGGCGGAAAGTTGTGAAAAAAAACTGTGATTTTCACCATTGTTGGCCGTTTGTAGCTCGACCTCCATGAAATTTTCAGTACGCATAAGTGACACGAATCTGCGAAACGTATACTTCTTATCTACGCTGTAACTTCCGCTACAGGCTCAGATAAATAAAAAGATATCGCAAAAAGTTGCCGTTACAACGAATATATTTTTCGCGATTCCGATCAATAGGAATTTTTTTCAAAATTGCTTTCACCCGTCATCCGGTAAACCGATCCTTCTTGCTTGTGAAAAAAGAAGCACAAGTTGTTTGGTCCAATTTTGAAAATGTTATTCCATTTTAAAGGATGCCCGAGTATTAACGCGAAACACAGGATATAAATCCGTACGAAATACTTAAGAATAAAATAATTTGATCTAACTCTCTTATGGGTCGATGTTTTAACGATTTAACGTTACATGTACCAATTAAAAGTTAAACGCTTTATGATGATATATACATACGTATATACATATGTATAGCCCGTATATTGTTGCGATTCAAGAAAAAGAATATCGTTTGTAGGATTCGTACTTGCTTCTCTGTTGTTGTTTTCCTTCGGCATATTATTATTGCACCTTAAATTTCACCTTAAATTTCTCAAATATTGCGAGCATATATACATACGTATGTGTGATGTATTCGCATGTGTGACAATTAACAATGCTCGGCTAACATCATTCGCGTTTCTTTTTTTCTTACCAAGTAAGTTTACGATGTACGCGCTTTATCAATAATTTCGTATACAGAAGAACCGAATCTCGGGCTTAGCTGAACTGAATGTGAATCAATCGCCTGAATGTTCTTAGCGTTTACGATCGTACTCCTATTTTACGCATCTTTGATGAACGGTACAGCTGAAAAACAAGAATATCTTTCTCAGGTACAACAAACCCTCCGAAAGTTGTACGATATCCAATACCATCGGATGACGATTCTCCAAGTTTCTCGCGCTCCTTTCTATCAATTCCCTCGTCCATGTTCTATCCGTGTTTACGTCTATAGCACAAACGAGACAACGCTTCGAATCTTCAAACAATTAAATATTATAAAACAAAGATCTTTTTCTACCGTAAGATTTCGGCGAATCGATTGTAGAGCAGCAAGAGTTCGGTTTCAAAGGACACCACATTTATCGTCATCGTTCTATCACGATCTCCGCTGTAAACGCCAGAAAACGCTATCGATTCGTTAATGAAACAGTCGGTTGGGTCGATACAAGGGATTGGAAGACGTCGAGAGAGAAAGAAATATCCTCGACTGCGGAGAACAGAAAAATCAATGTTTCATCGTACGTGCAGCGATGACGTTAGCGACGAAGGACGTACGTAGCAAATATTCGCCTATTCGAGCCTTCGCAGCTGGCCCGTGCCCTTTATTTATAACACAGAGAAGAGATCTGCCTATCGTTTAAAACGCTATTACATGTATGTATATATAAAGGCGATACATTCGGCAAACACGTGCATGCATGGCCGCAAGTTTTAACCAGAGTAGAAAAGGAGGGATGTACCGGCTACATAAACGATCCAGTTTCATCCGTTTCGATACAGGGCGATCAAACTTCGATGCAAACGAGCGATGAAACGTCGCGCTCATTGTGATTTTGTACTTATGACGCTGTGCGACTCGGCAATTTTATACATGGATACAAATGATTATAAATTACGTAAGATTAAGCTAGTGAAATGTCAATAGAAAAGCGAGGGTATGATAGTTTTCATAAAACGTGCGTTAACAAATTTTTAAAAATCATTCTTTGTTATAATTCGATGCTATTTAACATTAAACGAATTATTCTCCACGCGTCGAATTAAGCATTCGCCACATTAGTGAATAATACTTTTCCAATTTTATTATCTGCTACAAAAAAATGAGAATGAATAATTATTATAAATCATGAAAAGTGCCGAACTCTTTATACCATATAAGTACATGTCAGGTTTCCTCGTCACGTTTGCATAAAAGGACATTTTTCACGGGGCAATGTAATAAATATTCTCATGTTATCCGACATCGACGAATACCTCGTCAATAGTGGACACAAGTTGTGCGAAGAAAAAATGGGAACACACACTACGGAACTATTCCAGAGAAAACAGTTTCGAAGTGAACAAGGAGAAAACTAAAATATTAGTATTCAGAAGAACAGATGGAAAAAGGTAGTAAGCAGAAAAACGAAATACGAAGGCTAAAACGTAGAAGAAGTATAGACGTCTATACACCTTTTGTAAGAATATCATTGTCAAAGTCAACCACGTTTCATACGGCAATAAAACATTTTACAATTCGGGCAATAGTCGCAGCAGGCACGATCTGGAAACCATTAGTAACGACAAAATATAATAGCTGGGACACGGTAGTAAAGCTACGTGAAATATGAAATGAATACGAAAATGGAACGAGTGCAATCGAGTCTCCTGAAAATTGTGTCAACTGTATCTCGTAGCACATCAGGATGCACCTAGTATGTCGATGTTAGGAACTGGAAGAATGCACTTGGAGCATCAAACGTTGAAAAGAGGCGCGGGGGGGGGGGAGGGAGAGCTGGCGACACGTTAAACTACTGGACAAAGCTAACGAACATGGATGAACATAGGGTACCTAAAAGTAGAAAATTTGAAGAATTGGCGAAAAAATGGGACAGAGAAACACCGAGACTCGAAAAGAAACTGGTTCGCTGAAATAAAGAAAGGCAAACCGGATAACCGTGGATATGGAATTAATAATTCAGCAACAGCAGCCGAATTAAGCCAGGTAAATGGTAACAAGTGCTAGAGAAACTCTTCCGCAAAGACAATTTACCCACATATGTATCAAAACGAGATTAAATGACGCTAGCAAGAAGATAGGAACGGACATGTAGTAAGGCCAGGGAGTTGAATAACTTACAAAACAAATGCTATATGCCAACAGACAGGAGCTAGAAAACAGAGAATGGCATATTGACGGATTGCCCGTAGTAGAATCAGTTCAGAACACGATTCGTGATCAACTACGATCGAGCATGCCATAATGATATATGTAATAATGACAATAATGACGATAATGACAATAATATAATAAATATCATTGTTTACAATCACTGATAGGACCCGTACTTGCGATAAATCTGAAATACTCTGAAAATCATTGTGGCGAATTGTGTGTTTCTAGAAGCAAGCTTCATAAAACTAAATATAATCACGCTGGAAGAAGCCCTGCAAAAGACAATTTGTACTTTTGTAAAAAATCGCGATTCATGGGTTGAGAATCCAGCCACCATTGAAACCACATTGAAACCACATTGAAACCACATTGAAAAAACATTGAAAACACACGTGTACGTATGTACGAAGTTGTCGAACCGCACAGAATGCGATCGCAACTACGTGTAATGTATCGTTTGTCTGCATCGAAGATGCATAAGATAGGTGGATTAACTAAGGGAATTTGTTGCTCGTTGCTATTTTTTCTGGCTATGTATGTTAGACGCACGTACATGTATCCCCGTTCATAAATATTAGAATACCTAATGACTTCGTATAAAACACGATAATACAATTAGTCAATTATTCAAGGAAATGATTAATCGATCACTATTGCGTATTCGTGAAAGATAAGGAATCAAACGTTACATAATAAGACATTGCGTGCTATAAAACATATGAGAAAGTTATAAAGTTATTTGGAAATGTTCGACATTTCACGAATTACCATATCGCTTATCGACGCAGATAGTGGCACGGAAAAAAAAAAAAAAGAAAGAAAAAAAAATTAATTTTTGTTTTTATTCGTAATAAATTCTGTCGCGTGAAACGGTATCGTCTCTATCTCAATTTGTCACGTCAGAATTAAGTAAATTTAGACAAAGTAAAAAGAATAGCCCGAAGAGTAAAAATTTAGTTTAGTCACGTTGCAACAGCATCGAATAGAAATAACAGGGTCTTACGAAACTATCGTACAGAAATACGTAAATACATCGTATTACGAAAACGTAATACGTTACGTATGTGCGTAACGTGTATACGACATGGTACAAACTGATGAACGTAAGTTACAAACAACTTTTATTTTCCAAGTTGTGTGATAGGTCGCTAATGTCACGTCAAGAAGCGATATGTTGGTCTCGATGAATCACCGATTGAACAAATTTGAGACGATCAAGTAGATAATTCAGGGAGGTTTGTCAAATTCTAAATCCGGTTTATTTGAATTACCGATAACGCGTACAAGCAAATAACAACAAATGACAATGATAAAAGAAATAATAATATAAATATTGGAATCGATTAAAGTTTAGATAACGATCGAAGAAATGCATGCGTGGCATGCATGGATGAGAAAAAAAAAAAAATAGTTTTCTAATAATTCTTTGGATTTACCTTATTATCCGTAAATGTCTTAATATGTACATAGGTATATATAATTACGAACGGAGGTGTACGTATTTACATATTACTCGAGCTTTTATGCTGATAACGACTGATAAGCTGTAAAAACTTTGGAAAAAGATGCCCTTCTTCCCTGTCTAAAGCGCATTTATCAAACAGGGAAAAAGAGGATTCTTCGTTGCGATACGTACTACGGTATATCTTTGAATCTCCATTAAGGAAGAAGAAAACGATTGTATTTGCTTGCTATAACTTCTTTTCCCGCGCGATAAGAGAAAACTACTCGTTTTTCTATCGTTGCCTCGAAACATCCATTTCTCTTTCTCTTCGTAATACAATTTCTGGTTGCTCTTCCAAACGGAAGAGGGAATCCGAGCATCGACATCGGAATCGCAATCGGAATTTCGGTTGTCCGCCGAACGCGGCGCAATTCATATCGCATCTCGTCGAGACCAGTATGATTCTCGAGCTAGAGCTCGAACGTCGAATCGAGCGCAGATCTAAGAATCTAACGTATTCGTGTTCTCCGGATGTTGTGCTATGTACCAGATAAATAGTAGTTCCATAATCCCCGCTTAATTACCAACGAGACTACGCAGTCTCGTGGCGAGGCATTATTTTCTTACCAACGAGACTAGACCGCGGTGCGTAACCTTTGGCTTCATCGACGACTTGTTCTGCCCCGCGTTTACTTGTTGATGACTTCTGCTCGTTGTTTGCTGCTCCCTCGCGTTCTGCTTTTTCTTCAGTGACTCCTGCTTGGCACCTCTGTGCATGTGAACGCAGCAGAAGCTGTTTATTAACGCGACAGGCCGGAAAATATAACGTTCGTCATAGCTTGCCCGCCGGAAAACGCTACTATCGTTAAAGGAACATCTATGGCCGTGATTATACAGAGAGCGACGAGCGATAAGCGGCAAAATCATACACAAGCGGCTACGTCCTACTTCTTATATTTATTATTTACCCATCATAGACTCATTTCCGTATTCTTTACGATTATCCAGCCATAATATCGGCCTACACTGCCGATTCAGCTGTTAAAGATCCGATATCAAGATAGTCCTTCGCATTCGTCGTTAGTTACTATGTATTTATTTGTCGCTCGGGTATTTACCACAATAACGATTAGCATAATAAAGGAATGACGGAGCGGTGAAAATTGGTCGCCTCTCTGTCGCTCATTCGTTATATGGCCTATTTCCTATACATGTGAAAGTTAATAAGGACCGCCTCAGCGATACGAATTGGCAGTGACATCATGGCAGAGTATCGCCAAATACTCGGCGAAACTTTCCGAGTATATTTCAAAGATTATACCGACTATATCTGGATAAAAAATCCATTCACCGATACTCTCCCCGAAACTCTAACGACGAGGAGGAATCCTTAACAGAGCTGCCTTGCGAACGAGGCTCAAAAATCGAATTCACAACGTTTCGGCCAGCTGAATTTTCGCCAAAGGCAAGAAGTAGCGGTTCTCAGCAAGTATTTACTTGCATTTTCTACCACTTACTCGCGTGAAAGCGAATATTCTGTCATGGTGTCGATAAAGAAACAATTCCGAACTAAAATAATCATCGAGCCGAATCTAAAGCTGCGAGCTTAAAACTATGTTGTGTCGAACCCTTGTCGAACCCTTGTCGATCCGTTATATCGATCGCTTCTTTCAAATTTGCGGCGTCATTTACCTCATTCATTAGCAGGTATTTAAAAAAAATTTTTTAAATTTTTCCAATACTTTTTCTAATACTTTTTACGCGTCATAAATCAGTATCATAAATTCGTAGCATGTTCTAACATTGCTGAAGCGTAGCATACGCGTGCCGCGCACTATAACATTTATCTTAATTTTAATCGATGGTACGTGACTCTATTCGTATAGATATACGAGTGGTACGCGAAAAGTAAAGTTTGAGAATTCCTGCTATAGTTTTATATAGGCCACATTATCGTTTATTCCTTATTGATTACTGCTTACCGTTTATCGCTCTTTTGTATAATCGTGGCTTGAAAGGACAAAGGAAGGAATAAGGAAGGCGTAGAACAACAAGGCGTAGAACAACAAGGCGTAGAACAAGGCGTAGAACAAGGCGTAGAACAAGGCGTAGAACAAGGCGTAGAACAAGGCGTAGTAGAAGAAGGAGAGCGAGTTAGAATCGTATAAAGTGTAAGCGAAGAACTTACAGATATCGAGTGAGATCTTCGACGTCGACGAGCATCGAATCTTGTTCCATGTGTAAGTCGTCTCTTCTCAAAAGTCCTTCGACCAGAGCCTCGTTCAAAGCGGCGATTCTTGCATGCAAATCGTTCGCGACTACTTGAAGTTGCGCGACATTTAGCTCCGTTAAAAGTACTCGAGACAATCTACGCCTATCCTCACCCAGTTGAACGCCAACCTAGGGATAATAACGAACAGACCTTTTTATTCTTTTTAACGCAAAATATTATATTCCAGTTATTCGAACATGTTTTCCTTTCGAGGTTTCATAGCAGTAAAAATAACGACACATGGATCTAATTGTTTTCCACACTTTGTTCTTCGTATGTTAGCATCTTTTTGGAAACACAAGTTGGAGAACACCTCTGTTCAAGTTTTATATATAGTTTATATAGGAAGTTTTATATATAGTTTTAGTTTTGGTTGCTATCGTCGGATAATTAATGCCTCGATTAATCCTTAATTTCATGATATTGTTAGATTCCGGGATATAGATCGAAGAATCGGATAGTTTTAACATTAACATACACGTTTAAACTAGAATACGATACGGAGTTCCTTGGAGTGAGAAAAAAAAGAATAGGAGAGATTAAGAGGCAGACTTTACTGAAGGGGATTTAGGTTGGGCTGTCTCTTGTTCAGAAGTTGTACCAGTTATGTCCAGCTCGAGACCATCCGTTCTTAAACAATGGTCGTGAAAGCGAGCCTCTGATCGAGTAGCCATTCGACATAGCACAACATAATACGGTTCCCAGGTTCAAAGAAAGGCCAGAGTACAACGATACGAACGTTAATCTTTCTTAAGCTCTCTAAGGATCATTTTCGATCCAATAACCACCAAAAATATCTCGGAAGCTAAAAAGAGTCCGATATTTTCGTGAGAGGAAAGAGTCGTTGAAGATGTCAATTTCTATGACACATTTAAAAATCATCGAAATCATCGAAATCATCGAAATCATCGAAATCAACGATATCATCGAAATCATCGAAATCATCGAAATCAACGATATCATCGATATCATCGAGACAACCGCTAATCGACGAGCTCACTGTAAATCTAATCTTTAATTCGATCAATATCCTTTGTTTGATCAAAGACTTTTCGAATTAAAGATATTTTTTCTTGAAACTAGGAAACTCGCGGAAAGGAAAGCACGATTAGATGGAAAAAGCTCGAACCATATTTAGCAATGTGAAATTATTTGATATAGTGTATATGATAAAACTCACTTTTTCGAGGCTAGATCGCACCATCTCGGTGATGGGACTTTGTTTTAGCCTTTGCCTCTCCACTTCCATCTGCATATGTGCCATTTCTTTGGCCTGTGCCAGGGCCATCCGTGCCTCGGTTTGCAATCTGGCCTGTCTAGCGAAGAAGTCGGCCTCGTCGATCGGTGCTGAATTCAAACCGCTATCCAGTCTCAAAGGTGGAAGGCTCAGCACTTGAGGTCTGACTGGCATCTGTTGTTTCTGTTGTTGCTTCGAGTTCAGTGGGCTCGGCGTGGATCCAGGGGATGCATCGTTCTCTGAACACGGAGACTCCGTGTCCGAAGGTGTTTCGTTCATGAAGCAGATCTGCAGATTCATCCCTGAAGAAAGCAATTGATTTCGTAAATGTAAAATGTTGTAATTGTAAAATGAAATTGTACACGATTATGTGCCTCCGTATATAGGATAGATTATCTTCGAAAATATTCATTTGTCTTTATTTTACCTAATTTTGTACTTTTGAGTTTTTGTTTTCCAATCAAGACGCTACACGAACCAAGTTCTGCTGGAAATTGAGTTGATTTTATAATTTCTTACAGACTTGTTTTCAACCGAACAAGTATGTAACGCAAGAACATCTTACGTAGGTTGCTATTATAATTATCTATGAAGAGATTTTATTTGGATTTTATTTTATTTATCTTTTCGCAACGCTGATCTTTTATTTTATAACGAAGATAAATAATAGCGAGGGAAAATCACTCTATACCTTCTCTCGGGCTCAAGTATAACAATTTCAATCATACAACGAATCTATTACGTATTATTTAATTGATAAATTTTCTTAATAGAAATACAGTCGAACATATTTCAGTTGATACTAATTACTACTAATTAATTTTCTTAATTCTACTACTAACCTGCTCTCACAATTATTTCGAAACAGCAAGATATTTGTAAGATTTATCTAAAGCGTGGAATTTAGCCTTCTAAACTTTCCAAGCGTTTCCATTATTTCCATATTAATCAATAAAAAAAAAAGTACAAGCAAGATGTGTGTGTGTGTGTGTGTGTGTGTGTATACATACAAATTCGGCGTTATCACTGCCCTTAAGCTTGCCTTAATTTCTCAATAAACAAAATCTCCATGTTATATTGCATAACAATTCACAACCAATTACCATTCGTTCGAGATGGTGTAACGTTTTCAAACAAAGGGTCTCCATGCCTCGAAAAATTATTTACTTCTATAAATAAACATAATTTTATCCTAACTTGAATCTTTCACATATCGCCAGAGTCGGCACTCCATGCCACGCACGCGATACATATCCATGATAAAGTTGAAAACCAAACATTAAACCAATAATCATATACCATTGCAGTTATCCGATCAATAATGTCACTGTAACTATAAATGATCTATGGATATAAATCGATGCTTTTCCACGAAAGATGCGACTAACGAGATACGCTTCTTGCGAAATGTTCAGGTGATACGGACCGCTTTGAAGCCGCGACTGGAGACTCGGTTTTCTTCCGCGTTCAGCGCGCAAGTCTTCAGCGTCTGGACCCATTGCCAATCTCCTTCGTATCTCTTCGCGATCGTTTCGCCGCTGTGAACAAAGAACAGAGAAACCTAAGATGCAAACACGAGGGTGGTAGAAAACCGCCTTTTAATAACTTCTTTAATTCTTCTTAATTGCTCTTTTCGAAACATTAGACGTTAGACATTATACTACGTATGATATGTCATTAATTGGAAAGGAAAAGGGATGCTGTCGATAGATTATCCGTTTATTGTACATTTCTTTATGATTTTTACACGAATGAGACGAGTGGGAAGGATAGAGTAATTGGTGTTTGCCAATCGAAACGAAATGGATCAATAGTAGAACTATAATATCTATTAGAAGCGACGTTTAGAATAATTTTACGTGATAAGGAACAGCGAACATCACTCAAAGCATTTAAATTCTAAATAAGCAATTGATCCTATAGATTTGTAACGTAACGATAGAATGCTGTTTCGATAGAATTTTTATTTTAATATATGGTTACGTAATTTATTATTACGTAAATTACATTACGTACGTTACACGTAAATTCGAGTAAACTGGCTCTTAAACAAGAATGATTGTATTATTTGTGATTAATTAAGAATAATTTTTTTAAATAAACCATGTAAATAAAAATGTTCAGAATTAGTACGAACGAATTTATTCTCGAATTTAGAATGTATTCACAAATATTAATATCTAATTATATATAATAAACAATCGTGATTACTAATAGAAAATATAGGAATAGCGAATCTTTACTATTTAAAAATATCATTTCTCTAAAAATGCTATTCTTACTATAAATGGTGCCATTGGAATTCGACTTTCTCCCTATTACTATGAGCCAATTAGAATTGCAAATCCATCATGATCACATATTATTCCAACGAATTATCTAATATGCCGTAATATGTCATTACAAAATTTCTACATTTGATATAAATATGTATATTAAAACGAACTATAGAATCTTACTTTGACAAGAAATTGAAAGTAAATCGTGATGATTCTGCACCGTAACGGAATTTAAGAACCAATCGTGTCCCTTTAGTAAAATTTCACAGCTAGTAGGAAAAACTATTTAGAAAGGAAGCATTCTTTAGAATGGAAGGTTACCGGAAGTCACACCTGAAAAGTTTCATCCGGTTCTCCCCGCACTACTCTATCGAATCGCATAACGAGATCTTCCCTTTCAAGATCTTTTGTTTCGTCGGGCTTCTGTAGCAATAAAGTCGTTCCTTCCGACTTTGGCTGTTCCTTGTCGATCTCTTTATCGTCATCCTGATGTCCCAGAAATCAAAGTCAGTTCAATTTAACAATCGATACGTTTGACTACCACCGATAAAAATGATCAGGATGATATTCAGTCGTGCGAATGGCGACAGAGATTCGCGCGTAAAGCAAAAGGATAGTGACGAGTAATAAGTGATAATGCAATGCTCGATGTATTCAGCAACACTCAACTTTCTTTCCTCCTTCTCCTTTAGCGCTTTGAACTTTTGTATTTGTGTGAAATTAGATTAAGCCTATCTATGATTTGTGTTTTCTCAATAATAACAATAAGAACGATCTGCTTTTTACTTCCACTGTATAGTAGGGAAACTGCACTAAGAGGCTGCCTGCCGATAGGACATGAAATCATTTTCGAAAACTTTTTCACAATTTCTTGACGGACAATTATATATACTAGTTATATTTAATACTCGATAATAAAAAACACGTGGTCGGCCCCATCTCTTCGATAATTGGCAACAAATGCGACCATCAAAATCTTTACGTGTCGTATCTACATGATATGCGAATGTATTCTTATGTTTATAAGAATATACTTTTAAAAAATGCACGTAACACACGCGAATCAAATAATATTTCTAGAGACAAAACAAACTATCAAAGCCTCGTTTCGCTTATTTATTTTTTTATACAAATATGCATAAATGTCCGCGGCTTGTCGACCATCTACCTATTCGTTACTTATATTCGTATCGGTATTCATATTTTTACTTACTACCTAGTTGTTATATCGCCATTATACATTTACTATTCCACGATCCTAACATTATTATTATAATATTATTTTATAAAACATTATTTTAAAGCACATTAAGCGGCAAAACAGAGATACGTACGTTTATATACATACATACGTGTTTAATCTATCGCCATTCTTTCCGGCTGATAACTGATAATGTATTGGAGGCTATGTATGTATATCTTACGAGATCGAAGTCATCGTATGTGAATGTGTACAGATCCGTGACGAATCGGGAGTCCTTTTTATAATGTTTTCTTGCCTTGTTGCTACTACCCATGTTTTCAAGATTTTGCTCTAGTTGTTCTTTCACGTTTTAAGCTTTTCCGTCAAGCTTTTTCTTTGTCAATTGTTTATCTCCGCAAGAACATCATACGAATTTTTCCTTCACTCTGTTTACACAGTCTCATCTCCGCGTATCATTACGAAAGGAGTTCAACAGGCGAACTGGTAAACCATTAACATTAATGGAAGGAGAAGAAGCCGACAGATTTGACAGACTCGTTGATATCTTTTCGTTCATCATGTCTATAATAGGTGCTACGTCTACATGCTATCGCGCGTCAACAATAAATTCTTCTTCTTGCTCGTATGCCCGAGAAGAAAGTTATTCGGACAGCTCGAGACTAAATAGATAAATGGCTTCATCGAATAATTTCTTATTCGTTGTATGCGCATTCGTTGTATGAAAATAAAAATCCAATTTTCTTATATTATTTATCGGCTACTTTCTTTTCATTCATTCGTCGTGTGATATAGCGTGAAAACTTTCTTCTATCGCTCGTTTTCGTATTGCATCGAGGGAATTATTATGTCGGAGGCTAATTTTTCGTCCACATTGTTCTCAAATTATTCATCGTCATTCTCATTTCTAGCAAGGATTAGCTTCGTTTTCGCTCTACTTAAAAAAATGAAAGTCTAACAATAAGCTAACGTTATAGAGTTAATGAAATGTAGTAACTATGGACACTGAAAGCGGATGAAGAATGCTTAATCGACAATGAATTTAAAATCAATTTCCTCGGAGTGCGATGTAATTTCCTTTGAATATGATTTTCAAGTGATTGGGGTAGGTCTGGTGAAATACAATCTGGTAAATTGTAGAAGAAGAAACGGATCTAAAAGTCTTTCCATCGTCCTCTCTATATTCAAACATGTTGAAAAAAATATTGAAATATAGTAGAAGAATACTATTTACGAGTATTAGTATCGGTATCAACAAAAAATCTGCCTTTCTAATCTTCTAATCTTCTAATGTATATATATAATGTAGGATTCATCGTAATCAAGTTACTGTACGAAGAGATGTTGGGCTTTCATCCTACCGATGTCACAAACGACTATAACGCGTTTGTTCACCTCGGCAGACACTGTGGCGCGTGCCTTCGATCATATATAACAAAAGGCAGACGAACAACGTAACAAGACGCTATTAGATACGAGACCGTGTTTATGATGCAAATGAAACGCAAGTATACTTTAATTACACGCGCCTTTCGATTTATGACTATGATTAGATGTATATTGTAGCATCTAGAGATAACGCGAACTGCTACTTTAGGTTTGAATCAAGAGTGATTCGATCATGTTCGTTACCGATCACGATGGTTCTTCACAGTGATTTGCGATTTTTCGTAATCGCTTCTGATTGGTGAACAGCATAACCGTTCTTTGCAAGCATCACATAACCCGTATGTTTCGTATCAACGATATTTGTATCAGCAATTTTGAAACCGAAAGGACAAATTCAGAATTTTGAGATACTGACATAGGATAGCAAAAAAAAAAAAAAAAAAAAAGGAGCAAAGAAAAAAAATGAATAATTCCTCGTTTCGAATATTAAATCGAGTAAATCTACGATAGACGAAGGAAACGTAACGTAATTATAAATTAACGTTATACGTAGGTATTTTTGTGCAAGCTATATCGAGGTATCTTATAAGAAATGATCACAGTGAGCAAATTCACTCGAGATAACAGAATCACGTTCACGGTCATGAATAAAGCTAGATCAGACCGTAATCGTGATTCCGCAATCACCGTAATAAATCATAAATCATCAAATGTCAGTGATTTTGCACGCCATCTCTAGTAACATCGCCAAGCTATTTTCCTCGCGGATATTGATATCCAACATAACCTTCAAAAAGTGTACCAACTATGTGATTTTCGGGATTCTTTGATCAGAATCAACGTACAACGAATCATGATGAAATAAATTTTTCGCTAATAGTTACACAGCACTATTAAAGTAAACCAAATTGTCGAAGAAGATCACGAGGACACTGTTGTTCGAGCTTCGTTGCATTTATCACGTTAAGAATATCAATTTCTCCTTTGACCATCATAAAGTAAGCCGCAGCGCAAACGAAACATCGTTCCGCAGGTAACGGATGCGGAAGAAGATCTCGAACTGCCGACGATTCGAGTGAAAATAAACTTTATACACTGTTTGTCGATGTTAGATGCATTTAAAGTTTAGTAAATTTCACGTAGTTTGGCAAATAGCTGTTCGATCAACCAACGAAGCTTTTATCTCGAGTCACGATTCACTGTCGTTCATTGTCGTTCATAGAGACAAGATACTTTTTCTAGCTTTCTACTCGTGATAAAACTGATCGAAAACATGGAAAGATACTGGAGTTTTTACGACGTGACTGGACTCGCGCGAGACGAGAACAACACGGGACTGGCATAAAATGAGTCAAGTGAGCGGCGAACCGATCTTCCGGTAAGGTTTACTCGAAGGAGGTGGTAAAGCCGATGGTGCCATTAACCGTCTACAGAGGCTGAACTAGCTTTTCACAGTGTTCGGTGAAAGTGGTTAGCTTGTTTGACGCGCGAGTGTTTGCGTTTAATCACGTTTACAACGAGGAAACATTTAGTCTTTATTCTTGATCAATTATACGGTTTAAAGTTCGGCAAGTAGTTTCGACTTTTTACGGGAAACAGAAGAGAGAGAGAGAGAGAGAGAGAGAGAGAGAGAGAGAGAGAGAGAGAGAGAACTACGTTCAGAAGCACAGGCGGTTGATTTAGTAGCGCAAGTTACACATCAGCCGTACGTCGTAAGAGAAAACAGCTCGAATTAAGCAATTTAAGACTCTGATACGACGAATGATTAATGCAAATAGTTGGCTGTTTGAATGTTATTCGAAAAAATCAGCTATTCGGTACAACAATTAAAATTTAATTTAAGAATGATTTTACCGCTGTCGTATAGTATTTTCTACTAGCTATTGTATTACTTATTGGATATTATTATTTGATTATTCCCCGATATATTCCCTCTTTTGATTGATATTGATCGATTTAAAAAATTGTAAATGGCAATAGTAATTTAGGAAGTGAATTACTGCTTATTCTATTCTGTTATTCTATTAATATTTAACGTAATAAATAGGCATAGAGTATTAATCGGGCAAAGAGTTTATTTACGAACGATTTCAATTACTCTAGAGAATAATGATTCAACATTTCTCTCGAATACCTTAAATTATGCTTTTATATTCTTTTCAAAAATGTGTTTATCGTCCCCATTATTTATTTTCTCTCGTAATTTATCACGCATCGTTAAGGCTACTCGAAGGTTTTATTTAGGTGCTAAATAGTGTCACACTCTATCTGACATGACGGTTGCATTGATCCTCTTCGTCGGATGGCGACATCCGTTTCCTGTTCCCCCATTTCCATACAATGGACATTGCGCCGCGCCGGCGAATATAGATCGTCTGTGCATTTAACGAGACTCGCTATCGGGACCCTGAAACGAGGTCCCAAGCCTCATCGACCTCATTTTCCGCGTCAATGGTCAAAAAATTACTCGCGCGAAACACCTCGTCCGGAATTACACGGATTTTCTTTTCCCTCTTGCAAGCAGCCGATCGAGCCTACGCGCAAGTGAAACATTCTCTTTCACGGATTCGTTTTCTTCGCTAACTAACTGTTTCACCGATAAAGTAGGTTAAACGGGATTTCCCAATTGTCATTTGGACTCGACATAATTCTTCTTGTTCCCCAACAAAGATAAAAGCCAAGGAGAAAACCTGTACTTTTTCCATTACTGAGAAATAATTAGGTTAATTAATGTTCGAAGAAAGTTTCTCGACTAGTTAAACAAACTTTTGCACTTTCTATTTTTTTGATTTTCAAGTGAAAGCATTATGGTTCCAATTAACGAAGATATTCCGCAATTGGGAATATACTGGCGACTTTTCAGTTTTTCGCTAAACCAGTAGTTGCAACAATTTTTATAACATATCGCACCTAAACTGAGATCGATATCTATCTTTGTGTACGCCTGCCGCATCCTTTGCAGTTTTATTTATTTACAACGGTCGACATTTATGATTATGAGTATATCTCGGCCTTTGACGATTCAATATCGCCGCGTGAACGTTCGTTCAATTTTACCGTATTATCATCTGTCTGTGAGAACATTGGCCAGCCGAATTTTCCTTCCCATAAACAAAATTACGCGATCATAATTAACGTAATTAACAGTTGCACGCATACGTTCGACGTTTCGTTACTATCTACCATTACCCTTTCTACTAGAATTTATTATTCGAGAAACACAACGTTAACATACCTCGTTTCTCTTGAATCGGCCTTGTAACAAAAACGTTGCTACGCAATTACGACACCGTGCAATTAGACATATGTAAAAAAAGGTGTTTACTCACTCGTCGTTCTTCTTCGCGTGCAGCTCTCAGGTGAGATTCGATCGCATCCAGATCGATCTTTGGCATCGCTGTCTCGATATTGTAGACGTCGAAGCCACCTTCCATGGAGAGAAGATCGCATGAGATATCGTTACAATCTTAATTATGTAATGTTAAATTATTGCAAGTCGAGTCACATAAGAAATAAAGATTTTTACTTTATTATTTTCTTCGCCAGCCATCATAATTATTTCATTTTTAGTTTTACTATTATGGTCGTAGCATTTTTACATTTGTCACCGAAACATTATGCGTATAATATGGCATATAGTATACGTATACATAAAACATATGTATATATATAATGCATTACAGATAAGCGATCGTTTGAACGGAAATGAGCAAATGTACACAAGTTGAATTAAGAAAAGTGCAAATTGACATTTTTCTTTTTTTTTCTTTCTTTCTAATAATTTTTGTTTTATAAATCTTATTCTATTACCATGAAATTACCAAGAAGCACGGCAAGTGTACGCGTGAGCATACTTAGGAAGAAGCGTAAACGAGCAACAGTGAAAGGAACGTGTCACGTATAATACATATAATACACTGCTTCTATGCTTCGATACTATATAATACTATATAATCATGCAGAGTTGCTGTGCGATAAGCACAGTGAAAAACGAGCAGCAAAGCACGATTATTCTTTTAAATGATATAAAACGATAAAAAAAAAGGAATACATTATTATATGTATTATATAATTATATATATATATATATATATATATGTATATATATATATAATTATATATACATATATATATATATATATATATATATATATGTATATATATATATAATTATATATACATATATAATAATATAACGTTATAATATACTTATTACCTGGTCCATTGTCTGCATCAGCTCTTCTCTTGTCCGGTCGTTTCTGTGGGTTCGCCGCTCTCAACTGTTGCAACTGTTGCTGTTGCTGTTGCTGCTGTTGTCTGCGTTTCGCTTGATTCCTGACCATTTTTTCTTTCTTCTTGGTATCCGCGCCCGATGCTTCCGGAAGATCACGGTCCAATAGCTTGTTCGTATCTTGCATGCTGTCTTTCGTCATATTGCCCGTGGGAACAGAGGATCGCGTGGACGAGTGAATAGGATCCAGTGCCTCCATAGCGACCACGTCTGGTACCGGTTGCACGTACTTCTCGAGATCGACCCCGATATCACGGCCGATGCTCGAGAGCAGATCAATCTCCTCGAGCTTCGTGTAGGTGGGCTGCTCCTCCGGATAACTGTCAGTGTCGGTATTGCTCTCCGAGTCGTCGTCGGCGGAGCCGCTCGACGTGGCCGTCTGACGGTTGCCTATTTTGGAACGGGCCTGGTGAGGCAACTCCTTTGCCTCGCGTATCAGGTCGATGTGCTCCACCACGATATCCTCTGTCTGAAAAGACAATGCTCGTTAGCCGCTTCCTTTTGCTTCACGGACAATGGGATTGGATGCATCGGACGTTTTTCATTCGATTTTCAACGTGTTCTTCCTTTGGTATTTATCGTAATAGCCAATATTCTATCTGTAATATAACGAATCAGTTTGATTAATTTTCATTGGTGCATAATGGTTAAATAGTCACGATTTCGTTTCATCTATGATATATATCATGATACTTTATATTCTAATATCGCAAGATCTTTCATTTAGATAGCTCACATATCGCTTAGAGTCTATCGTTTAGAATAGAAAATATATTCACGTTACGATGGAGTGGTTTGTGAATGTGTGAAACAACGCAATTGAAATGGCTTTAGAAAATCACACCAAACTGTCGCAGAGAACTATATAACACGAAGATAATATCACGACAGGAATATAGATGACATAAAATAATATACCGGTAAATAATAGACAATATAAAGGCATTAACAAGGATATTTTGTACGAATAATACGATATTGAAACATGCTCATGATTAAACGAGTTTTATCAATTTTTCAAATTTTCCCTATCATACGAATAATTTTTCTTTCTTCAAATAACAATCTGTATAACAGTGTTTTTTTGCATTTCGAGTATTATTTTATAACTTGTTCTACGCCCTACAGCCACGATTTAGTCGTGAAATTCATCACCTCTTAGAATATTACTAACGCTTTAACATAGTTTCGTGAAATTAGCCTGATTAGTCCTAAAGTTTGCGGAAATTTCTGATTAACGTAGTGGTGTAACTATGATACATACATGTCGCCAGTCGATGCCGACTGACGCCGTTTTAAAACCAGGAATGTAGTGTGAACTCTGTTGAATACATCGACGTGTTCTGCACGCGTGTGTGTTCAGTGCGCAGTGCTGCGCAGTTATTAGTCTTCCACATACACGGACAGAAGCGTGACACAGACGGTATAAAGCGAATTCTCGTTAATCTTGATTGTTCGTGCTTCATCGCAACAGAAATCGTTCGTATTACAGCGATCGTTCTGCAGTATCACTGCCGCTTTGGAAAATTGCGACAATTAAGCACTTTTCTTAATCTCTATCGTTGCGAGATTCAGTGTGAACATGTAATATAAACATCGTAACGTAATGCCCGAAATGACATACGATTTACGAGAAGCTGGCAGATGTTAAACGACCGAAGTTCAAACTTTTTTCAAAGAGATATGGCTCCATTACGTTTAATATAGAAACGTATCATAAACGGTCATCCGTATAAGTTAAAATTAATTTATAATTCGATAACACACGTTAGTTTATTAGAATTTAAATTCTAATCACAATGTCGAAATAACAATATTGTTACAACATACATGTATTTACATGTATATCTGTATTTACGGGTCGTATAAATTCTTCAAAAAAGTTACTTCAATTTGTTTGCCTCAATTAAAAACAATTCGACAATTTCACTTCGATCGGTTCTAATACGTGTATGATAAATCAATAAACTTATTCGATATCAAAGTTTGTACATGGATGATAGAAAGCTGGAAACCCACCTCACCGACCTCGCTGGTCTTCCCCGAGTCTGATATTTCCTCGATCTCCGGAAATTGGAGGATCTCCTTGACGCTAGTCGTCAGTTCGACGATCTCGACCTCGACCGGAATCTCCCGTTCCTGATTCTTTTCAAACACTGCCTCCGACAATTCCGTAACGTCCTCTGCCACTGTGTTAGCAAGCGCCTCCTCCGGTTCTAGCACCGTCAAATGCGTCTCCGCCTCAACCACGCTGTTCACGATATCCGATTTCGGCGTGAGGATCTTTTCTTCCGTTCTAGAGTCTTCAACGCTTTTCACGTAGTTTATACATTTCTCCGATGGCGGCACCACCGACTCGTACAAAGATGTTACAGTCTGGAAACAGAGTCGATTCGTGTTTAACCCTTCAGTAACAAGTCGACCAACTACTTGTATATAGTCATTATATAATCGGATCGTATATCGTACAGACCACAGACGGTTAGTATAATACATTCGAACGGATCCTAACGCATCCCATATGATTACGATGATACATGGAAAGGGAATAAAATACGATGTATATTGATAAGATAATACACATTATACACATATTAACCGATGAAGTTGAAGGGAAACTGATAAAATTGCAACAATCTGATTTTTCAGAAAATGAAGCAAAGCAATTTCATTTATGCATATCTCTGATTGAAATAACGAGGAAAGTGTTTGGCGTTGTTGGAAGGACAGCAATCGTTGGTATATTTCAGTCGCTTTTAAGTCTTAGTCAAGTATTAGTCGCAAGGGAATGTCGTTGAACGTGATTGACACATTCGTATTGTTACTGACTTAACGTTATGACTTTTCATAGCTATGCAATTAAACTTTGAGAAAGAAAAATTTAATCTGCAGAGAAACTATAAACAAGCTCGGAATTGGAAACGAAGGGAATTGCAATATAATTAAGAATTCCTCTGTTGAACGTACTTTGGACCAGTCTGAAACAAAGGCGGCGTTTAAACGAAAGCTAGCTAGTAGCTAAATTTGTAACGCGTGAATTTGCTTAATCAATATTAGCCGTGACTCTGGTTTTCAACTTTGAGTTTCTTATTCCGTTTAACTAAGCTTACTTGGTTGTTTCTCGATACATTATTCGTAACCTTGTCTAGTCTCTATTTCAAAAATCTTTATTTTATTAACTATCTATCCAAAGAAATATTTTTATAAAATATACCTTTCTGATTAAATAAGCTCGTTCCTAATTAAGAATACAATTAAGCAACAAAACTTCTCCAACTATTCTCTAATTGCAAAGATCAACTTTACCATCCTTTCAGCATTTCATTTTTTTCATTGAGAACGTCTTTAATCCTACATTTTCAAATTATTTATCATTTTCGCGTCTGTCTATCGCAAACACGAATAACAGCATCGTTTAATAACCGAAACATTCCCACATGTTAAAATTGTTTATAAGTGAAATATATATGTGTATATTTATTTATTTATTTATTTATTTATCTATCTATCTCTTTTGAAAAATGTGTCTCAAAATTTCGCAAGTAACTGAAAAATATTTTGACACTTACAATTACTTGCCTCTGACAGAATATAGTTTAATTACGATATTACGTATGAAAGGATCTGAAATTATTTCATTCTATATTATTGTTACTATAGCTATGTATAATAGAATGATCAAATTTACTTGTAAAAACTAACATGCAATAATAAAATTAGCTCATATCCAGCTTATTGTTTGGAAAGTTCGTTGTTGTCTAATTATAAATGGAACAACAAGATTCTAATTTCGAGTAATAGTATGTGAAACCGACGGATACATCGACAAATCGCGTATTTAATTTGAATACAATGCCGTCAGTCAAGTATTTTGACAAATAATATAATAAGGATACAATATATACAACAATATATCAACATTATATGCGTATTGTAGCTTCGTCAGCATTTTTCAAAACGGTACAACTTATATTTGAAACTTAACTACGATTTTGATAATCGTACTTTTAAGTACAAGAATAGCCCAACAGACTTTGATTATTTTCGTATAAAACACAGAAACAAGTTTTCAATTCTTTTCTATGCACATGTATGTAATAGTCGTTGCATTCAAAAGGTTGTCGCACGTACCCTTATCTTCCAACGAGACGTTTTTTATATGAACGGTTTTAGTATATGCCAAGTTGTACGAAATTTAATACACTTGAAACTATCTAGTTGGCATGTATGTAAATGTTACGATAAATAAGACGATGTGCAAATACTTTTTTGTAGTCGCTGTTGATATTGTATATCTTTTTCAAATTCCACTTTGTAATCTTTGAAAAACAACCAAGTTATGGTAAATTTTATAAATCGATGTTGACTAGTTCGACCGACCGAACCTAATCCATGCCTACGGTATTCGATCATTGTCTTTATTTTGAAAATTACATTTTGCCAAGTATCGTATAAATATCAAATAATAATAAAAATAAAGATAATAATTGGAAGTAATTTCACGATGTGCACCATAAAAAAAAAGAAGAAAAGAAGAAAAGAAGAAAAGAAGAAAAGAAGAAAAGAAGAAAAGAAAAGAAAAAAAAAAAGAAGATTTCACCCTCCTTTGTTCACCTTTGCTTACAGTCCTTTAAGCCCTTTAATCAGCTTCTTCGATGAGTATTCATTTCCTAAACAACGAATAATCAAAATCCGTAAGCATGTTATTTACCTGTATATTAAACTTAGGTTTCTCATAAAAAATCTTCCTCTCATTCCTTTGACCGCACAAATGATTGATGCTGTCTTCAACGTTGTTGTTGTACTCGTTGTCGTTCTCAGCTGGTCTGGTGTCGATGTCGTTCAACCTTGTATAATCGGGACAGCTCTCGTGTTCATCCTCTGTCAGATCTGTGTCCGATAGAAGAGAAGGCGCCAGATGTTGAAAGCCAGGATAGTTAGGGTTGACGATACCGCGACAACCCGAAGGCAAATTTCCCTCCTCGGACCAGTCAGACCACTCGGACGGTGTCAACTCGTGGGACGAGTCTTCGTGAGAGGAGTTACGCCCTGCGGAATTTCATGCTCGTCGCACATTGCCGGAATACTGAATAATCGTAGCGTGCCACTGACTGACTCATCACAGCTGCACCAGACGCCCGTCACCGGGGATTTCATTGAATCGTTTCATTAAATCACACGTGTTGATCTTAAACATTCTCACATGGTTCGAATCGCTGCTCTGGCAATTGCAGATATACATGTAATGGCTGTTTGTAAACTCTTATACTATTACTAGAATTCCCTATTATTGCACTATTAGTAATTAATTAATACTAATTAATTGGTAAATTAGCCGAAATTAGTGCTGGAGATGCGATCAGCGAATTGCCAATGTAAATGTAAGGAATCTCTTTTTTCGGAATCATAAAAAAATCTGCATTTTCACGGCGCTCATAGTCATCTTCCAATAGAATCTTTTACCTAAATCATCTTTGTTACTCAAATTTCGTCCATTAAATCAAGTCCATCGTGTATCTGTAGAATAATAAGACGTTAAGACGTTTTGCGAGAAAGACGACAGAACGCAATGGATCAACGAGTGGATGTACTTGTCATTCTGCAAGGTACATCGTCCGCGTGTCAAAAACATTCCGTTCGTCTTCTACTTTGATCGAACTGTCTAAACTACACAAATCATCTATATAAAATTTTTCTTATTTAAAAAAAAAACGACGATTACCTTCGTAGTCGGCCAAACTCTCCACGGAACTGTTCCTACAGATTCTCGGAACTGTCAGGTTGTTGTTCAAGTTGCTGGTCTCGTTGTTCGAGCTATTGGTTTGCACGTTTTCGCGGGTGATGGCAAACGAGGACCACGTGGTCGTGTCTTCGGCGACGCGAAAATCCTGCGCAACTTCCACAACGAATTCGGCGTTGATTTGGCCCCTGGCGACCGTATCTACGGTCGTCGACGAAGTTCCGTTACGATTTCCGATCTCCTCGACGATCGGCTGGCCCTGGTCGCTCCTACGTAACTGACTGCGAGTGAGACAGAGAAATAAGTCCAAATGGATCGATACGTTCCGTTAGCCGTGGCCCGTACGATCTATGACGATGCAAATATAGAGGCAGCACACCCATGTAAGACGTCTGCAAGGTGGCACGAGCCACACTCTGCTCTTTCATATCGCTATAATTTTCCGAATAATTAAATTTCCGATTACGAGCAACTAATTCACGCTTTATCGCGCAACACTTTATTTACTGACTTTCTTGGACCTCGACGCGCGATTATCGTTGCTTTTAATTACATTATAATTAGAATAATTGAAATATTTTTGGTAAAACTTGATGAAAGCTTACGCATCGTTTCTTGATCGATCGATATCATTTTACGAAACAACAGAATAATTGTTATCGCTTGACGTAAGCGGTGGCCGGCTTAAAGAAACTAGCGTGCGCGCTCGCGCGTCTCTATATGCGTTGTAGAATAAACAAAAGATAAGTGCTAGATTTCAGTTGGATTTAAACAGGATACATTGTGGTAGTGGTGTATTGACAGATTTATGCGAATATCGTGTAAACAAAGCGGGATCGCCGGTTATACGTTAAAATCATTGAAATCAGAGATGAAGTAACTTTCTTGCAGTTTCATTTATATGTGTGTATATTGTACATATCTATACAGCGTCCCGTTTGGAAGTACGCGCGCAATTATTTGCCAAACTGTAGCTCGTTTCAAAAATGGTTTAAAATAAAACTTACTGTTAACTAACCGTTGATTTCTATAATTAAATATTACATATACCATAAACAGATATTGATTAAAACTTAATGAATTTTTATTTTCTCACTTCGTTTAAAAAATTGTGCGAATTACTTATTCTCAAAGCATACGAAAAAAACTGTTTATACTTCCTGTAAACGACATATGTAGTGTATTTTCACTTCCTTTTGGTATTTAATTTTCTTTTTCCCCACTACTTTTTGTTTCTTTCTTTCGTTTTATCGACATCGCTGTCAATTTCCCTATATAGACAAGTCAACAAATTTTGTTCAAAAATCAATCAAACATTAATTCTCAATTCTATTTCAACTTACTTTCTTAATAATTAGAACAGAAATTAACCAACAACAACATTCATCTTTCTTCCCTCTTTTATTAAGAGGAACAGATTTCTATGAAAGAGATTGATACATTGATTGGTGAAAGTATCTACAAATATGCATCTATGAGATCAAACAGTAGGTGGTCGTTGAATTGAGTTTCGAACGTTAGGCAACGCAGAAGGGCATCGTTCGAGCTAGCTTCCGTCGAATCTTTGAATCAATCGAGGAAAGTGATTAATGCGTTAATGTGCAATTTCATTGCCAATGGGTCATAAAGACAGAGATAGACGTATGCGATGGTTCGAACATTCGTCGTTAGAACACGAAAAGACTATTTTCCGTCCGGTCGTGTCGCGTGTGTTATAAAAGATAAGGGTCTCGCATAATCTCGTGCACTAGGCGGCAACGTTATCGAATATTAAAAAGGATAACGTAATTCTATCTAATAAAGGCAACACACCATATTAAAGAAAAGAAAATTACTATTAATTTCGCGTAATCGCCCGCTAAGGATATGTACGATCCTTACGTCTAAGGATATTTACAGGAGAGAATTATAAAAATCACTGAACGACCAAAGGAAACTTTGTATTCGCTAACAAGACACGTGTAACTGTAAGACTGTTTTCTCAAAAAACTAGTGTCTTGGGGTTAGGTTCTAACTCGGGGACTCGTTTCTAGGGGGGTGGGGGAGGCGGGCGGGAAGGGTTACAAAACACATGCGGCACAATCATTTATTGTGGTCTGTATGTATAGTATGTATGCGTGTGAGTGGGCGTGCGTGTGCGCGTGCGCGTGCGTGTATGTGTATATGTGTTTGATGCATTCGGAAAAGGTTGAAATATTTATAAATGACAACATCGATAAATTAGAATCTAAACGAGGTACATAATTACTTTAATCTCGTTCTACTTTGTCATCGACATCGTAAGAAGCACGAATATTTGGAATGCGTGAATAAAACGGAGATAACAAGAGAGAAATAATAAGAATGAATACAAATGAGTATATTTATATTATACGTATACGGTAAACTCTATGAAAAGGGAACCGTTTAGAGTCAACACTAACCTTATGGTTTTTCCTTTTCAGTTAAATGCCTTGGCATTGCTAATAATAAGGCACGGAATAAATATTCTACGATTTAGACTAGTTAAGTAACATTTAAAGCTATTCGTTGCTAGATCAGTGAAAGCTACGCTGTTAAGCTGTGAGCTAATTACTAATTCTACAAAGAATTATCAGCTACTCTACTTAACGATAATAAAGAAAAGGGATGCAGTATTAAGTGAAACGTGATTAATCGATATTGAAATAAATATTGCACTCAAGTTCATGACAATGCTATTCATGTGAATCTCTTAATGTTTCACTTCACTCTCGTAATAATATTCATCGAAGAACAAAAATGCAAAATAATTAATTTCATGGGAATTATTACAGCGACGATTAAACGATGCTAACATTAAAAATGTTGACGCAACAAAATTAAAACCAGCCCGAAACGTAATGTCGAACACCCCCTAAATTTTTCACTTACAACAAAGTTCGTATCTTTGATCGAACGAATAAAATTATAGTCAATCTAAAGAAAACCGAGAAAGAAAGATAACAAAACACAAATTTCGATCTAGTTAGCGGGGAAAAGATGGCAAGGAAGACTTATTATTCGTTTAGAAATTTCCAATTAGAACGACTGAAAGAAAACTTTTTGTCGTACGAAATACTGTTTCTGTTCACGGAAACCTTTAAATCGCTGTTTAACCTTTTTCGTGAAAAAGCTCGTTTCGAACGAAAGCGACCACGGCGCGACAACGATCACGATCACGATCACGATTACAATGAGGATCACGATGACGACCACGGTGACGACCACGGTGACGACCACGGTGACGAAACGAAACGAAATTGTGCGATTACGGAACGGTGAAGACGGATCACGAACATCGACTAACCCGGTTTTGACTCAACGAATTTGCAATTGCACTTACTTGTTGTTCAATCCTTCAGGATGCAGCGGTATCGAGACGACAGCCTCCTTGAGCCGCATATCGAATCCTCGTCTGAAAACACAGTTCCAATAGAGACTGGGGTTGGTTAATCAGGTGGATTGAAAGGATTCTTTCTGCTTTTGCACGATAAAACACGATAAAACACGATAAAGCGCGCACACACACACACGCACGCGTGCACGCACGCACGCACATGGCCGCGATATCCATCAATCCCACAGAATCATTTCATTTCACTGTCGGAGCGAAAGAAGAAAAACGCTGGATCGAACCTATTGTAAAATGACCAATAACTCTTCTCTTTCCTCTCTACCAGCCCGAGGGTTCCAAGGAAACGAGGAATGGGACTTACCGACCGCCATGTTGAAGTCGTGCGCAAGGGTGCTCGCGTTTCCCGTGGTTTATCGACTCGCAACCAACACCCTCGTTTGCTCTCCTTTCACTCTCCTACCATTCTCGTCGCTATTCTACCTTGTCTCTTTTTCGCCCATTCTATCCCTACCTTCTTCCTCCTGCTCCGTCTTTCTCTCCCTCTTTCCATCCCTCTCTCTCTCCCTCTCGCCCTCATCCCTCTCCGTCACTCTATTTCTCTCTTTCTCTCTCTCTCTCTCTCTCTCTCTTCCTCTCTCTCCCTCTTTCTCTTCCTCTTCCTCGCTCTCTGTCTCTTTCTCTTTCTCTTTCTGTGCTTTCTCTTCCTATGCAACATGTATTTTAAACGATTCTTTATCATTTTCATCGTCATTTTTCTTCACCATTCCGATTTCTCGACTAGTTAAAAGTTGCTGTTTTTTCCCGAAGTTTTACTAGACATTGCAGACATTTTGATTACACGAGGATATCCTTTATATTTGGTTAGGTTCTACTTTCGAAAGGAATATTTTTGAAAGGTTTGGCAGGCATAGTGGGAAACGTTTAATCGATCGCTGCTTCCATCACGCTTTCGGCTCGAGAGATGCATTTGCGCGGGTTTCTCTGAGAACCTGATTTCAATCGCATGGTTTTAAAATATGGCGTTTAAAAATCGAATGATTTTGCTGTAATTAAGAAGATCGTTTTAATGCAGATAGCGAATATTGCATTGTCTGTATGAGTGAAAATATTTCTCATATGTTAATTTCTCTGATATTTTGATAAGTACGAATTTTTAAATGTCACTGAAATTGTTCATTTAGCAAATGAACGTTGTTTTTAACAAAGTATTATTTTCCTGACTTTCTGGTTTTGCACAAGTCCCCGGTCTTTAGTTATTAAATTGAAAGTTATTTAATTGATTTAAGCGTTACATATTTCATTTAGTACTCTATAATTAAAATATTTTTGTTGAAATTTTATCCTGAAACACTTTATGCATACGGAATGCTTGCAATGTACACTATTTCATTAATTCTATAATATATTCTGTAATATATTCTGTAACGTATTTTTATCGCATCATTTCGATGTTAAACTTGCCTACAAGATACAGTAAGATATTTTAATTCTTCGTCTGTTGTCTTCTTTTTTTTATATTTTCAACAAGTCAATGAATGAAACGTAAGAAAATCTGATATCCTTGAGTTTACATTTACGGACTATACACATGTATACATATGTATTTCTAAATATCGCAATAAAAACAATTTTCATAATTTTTCTAAAACGTCTTCCCCTTGTTAGCAATAAATATCGGATATCTCAGTTGAAGCAACAGTAAAATAAACAGAAAGAGCAGAATTATATCATAAACTTTTATTTCAATTATTTTCTATTTTTTTTATTTAATCCTAAAGACCTTTAATATTTACATTGATAGAAGATTTGAAAAGGCTTACATACGAATGAATACATCTAAACAACATAAATAAATAAAAGATTTACATATTTTGTTCGCTTATTTTAAATAAATCTTGCTTTTCTACGATATTCCACGATCTCGTCAATGTATACCAAGCGATTTTGCTTCCTGCAGTGTTTAGCGTTTGTAAAAGGCCCGTAACCAACAATGGATTACCTTACGCAAGTATGTATGGGTTTCACTAGCCTTGTATTTTATTTCTGTTATTCCGCGTCTACTTATTTCTTATGGCTTCTGTTTTCTCGTCCGTCCACCTCAATTCTCAAAGCACTTCAAAGAGGTAATTAACGGAACAATTCACAGAGAATTTCTTGACCTGCCCTTACTCGAATCTCGTGCAAAGTAGCCTATCCTATAATTCAAGCGATTCATACCTATTTCAGCTATGTCTATATATTTTTCTTTATGATAACGACATATTTTCTCAAGGGAGGAAACGCAAGGTACTAGATACAAAATAGGAATCTCACCGAATACTAATCATAGTACCAGTAATTTTACTAATTTTCCATTAATAACAATTGAAAGATAACTAACGGACGTCTAGCAATTACTTACTAAGACTTCAACTTTTGGAGATATCGACGAATTTAATTCAGGAAGAAAGTAAAAATAATGATCACTCAGCGTACTAATAATAGTACGTAACTCTGCTAATTTGATGATAATAATAATAGTAAAATACGCCAATTAAGCATTAAGGAAAAGATTTTCGAAAATCATTGAGAGCTTCATTACGATATCTATTACGATAATTTCCATCGTTTTTTTAGAAGATCAGTATACAATCAGTACAAGGTGGAATGAACATGCGTCGTCTGGTCGAATAAAATCTATTATTAATAGGTTAGTTAACGTTTAAGCGAAAATAAAAAGAGATATTCACCTTCGGTTTTCTTAATTGGAACGAAATTAACAAACTGAGCTTTATAAAACTTTGCCTTCGAATTAGTTCAAATTTGCGAAAAACCATTTTTTTTACATTTTCTCTAGCATACTGTATTTTATAATTCAAATAATCTATATTACATAGCGTAATAGTGTGACAATTATTTGTTTTACGTAAGGCTCGGATGTTCGTTGGATAATTAGAAGAAAAGAGAGTCCACGATGAAAGAGAATGAGAGCTGCATATTGCATATGCACTGTGAACTATGAACCACCGGACTATCTTCCCGAGCAAAAGAAGATTCGTATACCTTCCTCTCCCCTCTCAATAGAGATCCCTATCCCGTTTCCTCTTGCAAGCCCTTTAACTTTTAACTGTCTCCGCTTGGGTTGCGTGCTATACATTATGTACATCGTAGATACAGGAACGCATCGATCGACCGTGTCCTTTCTACCCTTCCTGGTAGTGAGTTTCGCTTAAGGCCACGTGCTGCAATCGTGGCATGGATATTAGAGAAGTGTTCGCTCAACAGATGGAATGATTGGATAAGCACGTGAAAAAGGCGGCGCAAGATAAACCGCAAGTTTTTTTGAATGAGAATGAAACAATTTGTCTGCCTATAATATAACAAGCTTTCTTCGTTTGAGTAATTGACGAGGATTTTGAATATAATGCAAGCCCTTCGTATACTATAGAACCATTTAGATGTTGTTCCACTGATATCAGGAGGAGGGAGGCGGTTAAAGGGGTTGGATTGATGGTGAATTATACAGGGATGATAAAAATTATTTCATTCCTTTAATCCGCGTTAGATTGTTTGTAGCTTAACGAACCTAACGGTGTGTAAAGTTAGTTGGTTAAACGAATATTGTAAAAATTGTCGTTCCTTCTATCTATTTTAACATCGCTTGTGAGGAGCAAAATTAGTGTTTGAAAATGGAATTGAAGCAAGCACTAAAAATAACAATTGTCTATTTTCTACATTTTTATGAAAACAGTTGTTGGGAAAAGGTTGATTTTTCTTTAAATGCAAACTGTTGATCATTAAATCCTGAAGAGATTTATCAAAAAATTGATCGATTAAAAAATATCAATTTTTAAGCGTTTCAATTACGAACACTATACTAAATGAACAAAACCTTTTTGAACAAATGTAGGAAAAAAATTCTTTTCCTATCGTTTATTTCCGATTAATTTATTCACATACGTAGAATCGCCACCTTACCGACTAAGCCATAATTATCGAGATAATTAAAAAAATAAAGGAATATATAGCTACTCTTTTAATATTGCAAAGTATGAAAGATTTAACATATTCTATATACATATATTCTCATAACATTGAGTAACGTTATACCTTTTTTGGTATTGTAAATCAAAAAATACCTGATACAATATAATGTTTATAATATGTTTTTTTTTAATATTTTTCTCAAATATCAAACACTTTAATGCGATAAGGATGATGTTACTCGCTTCAAGTTTCATGCTATAATACATATATGATAGCAGACTTCGCGGTACCATCGTATCGTATAACGCACGACACACTTCTGGCTATAGCCAGAGGTCACAGATTCTATTCCTTTGTTGAATCACCGTGGAGATTGATAACGATTTCATTTAAATATCAATACTTGCACCTATACTATATAAAATGCCGATGTAGGAACATGTGGTAAAGCGAGAAGGAGAGGCCTTACGAAATCGGAATTTACGTAATCGGACGTTGGACCAAAGAGCCGAGAACGCTCATCGCCAACATACCATCTTGACTTTCCATTGTTACTGTTCTTATTTATTGGGCTTGGAGAACTCTACACCTACTACTTTACAACATTCAGCTGTCATACATTGACATTGGCCATCGAATGATTAAACTTACAAGTACATCTTTTGTTTCTTTATACGATATTTTCATTATCCGATTAATATTTTCCCACTAACAGTTTGCAATGTAGTGCGAACTCTTTTTCTCAACTTCTTTTCTAGATGACTCATCTATCCTCGTTTGTCTTCTTCGTTAGTCAACTTCTTTTTTTCTCGTCACTACCCCGTGTAATCGTAGATGTCTTTATCCCGGACCAGCCCCTATATATATACGTAGAATAAGGTTTTGGAAGAGGAACCAGAGATACTGTCTTTTAAGCTTAAATAAAATGATTTATACACTTAAAAAAAAAAAAAGAAAAAAAGAAAAGAAAAAAGAAAAAAATTATTAGACCGAAAGTAGGACAATATAAGTGTTGTCCTCGCGTGTCATAACTATATGTATAACCGTCTTCGCTTCTTTTCATCAATTGTACGCCGTTTGTTTCTTTGCTTCTCACATATCCAGGCCTGCACATACATACACACATCGTTCTGGTTTACATGCATTCATATTCATACATTGCACCATATTCTTATACGTATGTTAACTGTACGTACGTCAAGCAATTGCAAAAAAAACATATTCGAATATTTAGAATTCAATTTTTCCAAATTACATACTATGTACATTATCTTGCTGAAAAGTTAAACGAGCAAAATTGTAATGCTCCTTTTGCAGAGACCTTTGCCTTTGTGGCTGTATTCACAAAAGTAACTGATAATTATCAGAATTATCTGTAATTTAAACAAAAATATTGAAGTCCCTTAAATTATCAATGCAATAAGTAAACTTTTAAACCAAAATAAAAATTCTACACGGGCACCAATTATAAATATCCACGAGAAAAAGACATTGGTACTTACTTTCTGTAACCGTGAATATTATTCAATTAATTGCTGATATGATAAATATTCTCTATATAATAGAATAAGGTACAAGCGAATTCAATATTTTCCGCGTAAGCGTGAGTTCATTTAATCATCTTAACTTAAAAACATAAACATTAACTACTCATCTCGCAATCCAACAATTCCTAAACACTTGTAATCTAAAATTATCTCACATAATCTAAATTATCTCTTGTTATCGCTTCTACATATCGTACGTATCTCGCATTTCGTTAAATCGGACATGCAATGAACGACTCACTCGTCTCTCGTACGTTCCCAACCGACAAAATCCATTCGTAAAATCCATCTTTTAGAAATTCCACCAAGCACCTTTCCCAAACAGTAGCACGAGAACGCGTCTTTCAGCGTCCTTGCGTCACGCGACTCGCCTTTCCTCCATATTGTCACGTACGACACCGTGTGGACTCCATGGTTACCCAGTTCACATGTATACGGGCATCCTGAACGTGTCATATTAAACTTTTTTTTACTTACATGCCTTTTCACTAGTAATCAGCAGTTATTCCTTAGCGTTTCCTAGCTACGATCAAACCGAGTCCTTAGCTTTCACGATGCCCTCGATGATAATGTCGCTGCCCTCGCATTCCACGGTCGAATCCACCAGAATCACGATAGAAGAGACGCGGTTGTTATCATAAAATTATTATTTTCTTTCGGATAATTCCGAAGCGAAAATGCCGATTTCAAGTCTTGTTCTTCGTCGTTTCCACGTCCACTGAGATCCACGCAGCGATGATTACGCAAAATATTTTTGATGCACGCGCGAGCAACGAGAGGAAACTGTGAGAAACGGTGTTGGCGTTCGATTTCTCTCTCCCTTTCTGCTGCTCGTCGCCTCGTTCTCAACCCCCGATCAGGGTAGTGCATGCGCGTGGGCAACGTCGGGGTTGCTGACGCCACCGTTCGAGGTGAACGAGAGTTTGTTTTCAAGTATCAATATCGATATCAAACAAGACAAACTTCTTCGTTCACGCATTTTACTGTTAGTAGTACCAAAAAGGTAGGACAAACTGTGTATTAGCACAGTTTTACGTCAATCGTGTAAAAGTATACAATTAGAAATTCTACATACAATTAGAAACCTCCTAACTCGTGAACAGGAGAATTATTGTTAACCGCAGTTCTGATCGGGCCAATAGGAGCTAATAACCCTTACAAACAGAGGTTGTTTACAAATAAAATAATATCTGCAAAATGTGGGTACGTATTTATATTCGTGCGAATCGTGTTTGAAATCGTACAGCATTATAGAGTTTTCGTATTAAATCTTATAGAAACACACAAGATTATAAATATATAAGGCATGTACGTCTGTATGTATGTATGTATGTATGTATGTATGTATGCATGTATGTATGTATGTATGTATGTATGTAGTGGCGAAATGTTGAGTGCTGTGAGAGTTATGGGGAATACAACAGAGCGAGGTACACCGGACAGCCTATAGTGGTGCTTCGTACTAAAGCTGCAATATGGCCGCGATCAAGTTGTCTCATGCGGTTTCACGGAGTCTCGTATTCATAATATCTATACATATCAGTGGTCGAATATCGTGCATGACCGCGATAACTTGTGTCTGCAACCTGCAACACGGCCTCTCGTCTTCAACCAGAGAGGAAATAAGAGTGCTCGCTATATGTTGCTCACGCTCATTGTTCTGGTTGTTTCCCGACTAGTACTGCTGCCCCCCCCCCCCCCTCATCGGCCAAATGCTGGAAGCAACATTACGCTCACATATCCAACAACCTATTTAATTTCATCGTCGACTAATAAATACTCGTCTGTGGTTTCACGCTGCAAGAACCTATATGTAATTGTACGACCCTACAGAAAAGTTCATACGTGCTCTTCTATCCGAGATAGGCAAGTATAAAAGTAACAAAATCGCGCAATAATCAAACTATGTTGCCTAAAAAGGAGAAATTAATTGTATACTATATTTACTTTTAGAGAAGAAACGAAAACCTCTCCTTTCGAACGGTAATGAATCAAGAGAGCGATGCAATAATTTTAATATATTCTCAATACACGAAAGTTTTTCTTACGTTTAATATGAAATTTAATTTCTTCGCGATTATGTTTTAGTTATAATAAAACCTAGATTTCATTTTAATAGTAGTATTACTAATTGACGGACAATAAATTATATTTCTGACGCGACGTATCTGTTTTGCATGCCCGTTCGTCCACAGTAACGATAAAAGCAGAAGAACAAATTGACCGTAAATAAGAATCGACGTAACGATAGATTTCTGATCCACGACATTTATCCATCTTACCTTCATCACTGACCTAATGACGTAAAATTTATTAATTCTATGAATTTGGTCCAAAATTTAAAATTGGTAAGATCATACATATCAAGATTGGGGTTAGGTCACAGAAGTGCTTAATTGTCCACGAGCAAAAACAGCACACCTGTTCTTCCGAGGTGTTCCCGTCTTTTTGTTTATACTATATTGAATATTAAAGCAACGGCACGAGACAAAATTTGCATTGTTAAATGACTCCTGATAGTGTACATTTTTAAAATGTTGTACTATATCGTTGCAGCTCATTTCATATTACTTAAAATTATTGGGAACCACGTTATTGGCCTCATTTTGTTGCTTGGATACAAGGATACAAGTACGTGCAACATATTTACGATAACTCCTGCCCATAGGTTGTTGTTGAAGCATACCTGATTAAATCTTTCAACCATTCTTGGAAATTTCCGTGAGCCTAAACCTTGACATTTCGTTGATCGAGGATGGATGCTTTCGTCTGTAACAAAACAAACGTTGCCAAAAGCGTGGTTAGCGTTGCAATATATTCAGCATTCAGCGGGAAAAATTTCGTCGAGCAGCATAGTTATCTGGTTGGAGTGCTTGAACGTGGCAAATTTTATCATTATTTTTCGCACTGTCACACGATTGATTGGCACTTGACAAGCTATTATGCATAACTCCATTAGTGAAAAAGCACGAGCAATGCGATAACTTATCATCAATGGATGCGGCATCCGCCTGCTCGGTAATGTGATCGGACGCGTTACGATATTAATTCTTGATTATCAAATTGTTGATATAATCGTTGAAAATCACGTTACCTAGGAATCATCTCTGCACGTAGTGGTCTTCTTAAACTTAAACACAGTCATGTGAACAGTCAGTTTAATAATTACTGAAACTTTGGCATCACTTTTCAGGAGAACGGTTGAGTTGCAGCCCGTGGTTCATGTGACAAAGTTGGTTCTTGCGACGAGTAGAATATGAGGCAAGCAAAAAAATCTGATTTTTTAACCTTGACTTTTAAGGACAATTTTGACAAGACTTTTTTCTTCAGTCAAACATTCACCGAATCGAAAATATAGAATCACGCTGTGATGATCGTTACCAACAATATTTATATACACTGTACAATAAAGCACAACAAATTTCGCGTTGTTCTTACCAAGTTGACAATGTTGATTCCGACAAATATTTTAATCCTGTAACGATGCACTGTTACGTGACAATTCATTGTGATCCTCGCATATGGTATTCTCGTTACACCTTAACTGTTTTGTTCGCAGTTACGACATAAGGTATTACATTTATCGATATATTTCAGATTGTATAATAGCTAAATCCTATTACAAAATTTTGACAATTTTTACGTACTTATCTAATTTAATTGGAAATATTACATCGTTTAAACAGTGGATTTCCTTTTCGCTATCACAAACACGCAGTGCAAATTTATAGACAAACAGTTATTGCTTTAAGATGATTTGGCATGGAATATATCAAATTTATCGAACCATAGACGAAACTATAATAAAATTCTATCGTGTATCTTTGTAATTTCATCCTATATCATTACAGACTTTTGTTTCAATAGAATCAATCTAGTTAGATGTAATTATAGAAATTAATTCGTTTCTCTCTTATTCAATTACCTCGGCCGTAAGGAGAACGAAGATCGGGATTAAAACAACACTTCGCCTTGATAGTTTCGGCAGAGTACTCTGAAATGGCCATACTCCTACGAATGACAGAAGACGCTTGTTCAATCGAAAGGCAGGCTGCTCGAAGAAATCCATGACGATAATCATCGCACTTCATTCATTGCTCCGACTTACATACAACGTATGTCATAGACTAGTGTAAAAACGAATCAATAAAACTTGCACGAAGGCAATTGACGATAATTTGCTTGTTAAATCATTAACGGGCCAGTTAATTATTTAAATAGCCGAAACATCGTTCATCGTTAAATGCGAGAGACAAGATTTTCACGTCTACCTATCCCACAAGCTTCCCTCCAGCTTCTATTCCTTTCATGTCAAATATATTCGCAAAATGATAGCTAATTAAAGATGATTGTTGTTTCATCGTCCCTTTTTTCTTTCTTTTCGTCATCATACGGAGAACATTGTACTTAATAAGCGAAACGACCGACTGCTACCATATTAAATGAGTCGCTGAAAGCAACCTATAGGAAAATGATTGCTTGCATTAAAACGATTTTCATTTTAGAATGAAATAAACCCTTCGTGCGGACGGTGCCTTTAATCTTCTTGATGTGTAAAGCTAACAGCGTGACGTGTGAATTAATTTTATTTTTATACGATTTTTTGATTGGGATATATAGCATTTGTTTCCTATAATATATTTTCTTCTTTTTTCTTTACATCACAATAAACGTCGTGCAATTTTAATTATAAACAAGCGGAGAAGTTATTGGAGGTCATCTAATTGAGATTGTTCTTTTTGAAGTACAGTGATTCCCGAATAAGTGATCATAAAACGAATTTCCTAATGATCATTTAACTAAGTTAAAATACGTGGATCTTGTGCTATCGGCGAATGACAGTTTAAAGAGATAATTTCAAGCGTTTAGTGAATTATTTATACTCGTATGTTAATGAGAATTTACATGAGAATTTACATAGAGGAATGTAATAATTTGGCATGGAATAGAATTTTGTAACTCTTCCCAAGTAATCAAACACTTTTATTTACATATTCTTGTAATTTTATATCGTATATATGGATCATTCCAGATTAGAGGATTGTCCAATGCATGGAGTGTCAACTACGGTTTAGCCATCGAATGCATGCCACCGATCATAGCACTCTTCCTTTCTATGTCGATGTATCTCAACGCAATTTTTAACACAAAAAAGGTACTACATCCATCTATTTCGTTTAGCAAAGAAATACTTATTAGGGATTAAGCGCGATTTGTTAATTTAATTAACGGGTTCTATTTCAATCGTTCCATAGGGAATAATTTTCACAAGATGAAAGCCACTTGTTTCTCGTTGCAATTAAAATTTACACACGACGATGAAAACACGAAGAAAATTTTCGAAAATATATTTGCGAATTCTTACACTCTAGAGAATCTAGAACAAACTTTTCTTTCTTTATTTCCATTAAATGATGTTTCTCCTGTTCTTCTTTCAACAGATGAGGGATGTGCTCTTATTCATTAAAAATAACCACAATTACTACGCGAATCGTCCAGAAAAGCTGATTCTTCGATATTATGACGTACAAGGAAGAAAAATTACACTTTATTATGCCTGTAAGTGTCTGAGATCTCGAACATTTTTCAGAGTTATTTAAAAGGGTAAAAGGTTTTCTTATTCCCATCTTAGTATACGTTTACATAACAGTGGTGGCTTACATAACGATACCAGCAATGTCGCTGCTAATTGATTTCATTATACCCTCGAATCATTCAGAAGAGAAAAGCTTTCCAATTGAACTCGATTATGGCGTGGACACACAACAATATTTTTATTATCTGTTCATACATTCATACATGACAATAGCCATGATTGCCAATTTAATTGCTTCTTGTGATACTACGTACATGCTATACGCCCAACATGGCTGTGCTTTGTTCGCAATTGTGAGGTAAAGTTTACATATATCTCTATTATGTTTAAAATTCTGATGTGAAAAGGAAATTTTTCTAGTTACGAATTGAGAACTGTGCACATTTTGGATGCGAGTAGTTTGATAAATTTAAAGGATCATCGTTTATTCGAAAACTACAAAAATACCGAATTATTGCCGGAAGAAGAGAAGAAAATTTGTACGAAACTGTTTCTTTGTATAAAAGAATATCAAAATGCAATAAGGTCGGTAGGCTTAGTGTACGGTAGGATGGACTTGGATTCTCCCGTTATCAATGTTTTTTGAGACACCCCTTGTGCTACTGGATGAAAATGTGATTTGTACAAAATCTTAAATCGACCAGGCGACGGAAGATGGTACCATATCGATTTTGCAAAAATTCTTTTATTTTTGTGACTAGTTTTTCTACGTCGTAGTATATATAGTAAGTATACATGTTCATCTTATCGTTGAATTTGTCTTCTTACGCTCTGTAACAATATTTATTATTATTATTTGTTTGTACTTTAGGTTCGAAGCCTAATACAACGGTTGTTGCATTCTTATTCCTAGTTTCCTACACTGTATCAGATTTCTACATCGAGTTCTTAATTCCTATATTATATTGCTATTTTATTATACTACTTTAACTCTCTCTCTCTCTCTCTCTCTCTCTCTCTCTCTCTCTTTCTCTCTCTTAATAATTAATACGTAATATCTAGTGTTACGCTATACGATACAATGATATATACATACAGTACATACATACAGCTATATTCACGTTTGTGTCTGTATATAAAAATATCTTTTCTCATATATTAAGCTTTATTACAGATCCAAGTGCGGTTTTCTCATCTTTATCGTTGGTTGCACGTAATTAAAAATGTTTTTCGCCTCCTCTCTGTTCTCGATGCCTAGTACCTGTTGCAAGTCTTTTCTCTCTTCTCTCTTCTCTCTGTATATCATATCGTTGATATTGGGGACATATCGAGATACGTTATATCGCTGCCGTACCGCGGAACTCGGCTATTTGACAGTAATTGACAGTCGCAGTGTAGAATGCCAGAGCCAACGGACGAGCCGCGGCCGAATAGGAAAAGGACGATCTTCTCGACGATATCGATCAGATATTCGAGGAGAGGGAGTCACTTCTAATTCCGAGACCTGATAGAAAAACGGTCGCGTTCCGCTCTTGTACTACAAAACAGTCGTGTAAATGATAATTGATTGTAGAAGCGAATTCGTCAAGTGTTAAACCAAGCGTAAATAAAGTGAGTTGTGCCACGATCACGCACAGCGATCAAATAGTGATACGTTTCAAATTTCAAGGTTTCTTCCCTTCTCATGTTACACAGCTGGCATACTTGCGCGTCATTTAGTTTTATTTTTTTCCATTTCCCTCTTGATACTATACTACATTCATGCCTCGCAGTTAAGCATATTCGAACAATTGTCCTAATCCTGTAAATTATTGGTAATACAATGCCTAAGTATTCTTCCCCGTTTGAATTTGTTAAATTCTTTATACATATATATTTATATATCGGACAGTATCTTGAGGCCAAAGCTTTATCTCTATCATCTAGGAATGTTTTGATTTCAATTTTATTCCTTATATCGGCTATTCGATACCTCCTCCTCTGATTATTCTGGCTCGAATATTCCGCTTCCTTGTAGATCCTTGTAGTTTTTCGTCTAATATCGTGTATCAGTTGTACTTCCTGAAATTGCGTGAAACTGTAGAAAAGCTAAGTACCCTTCGATTTCAATGATTTTTGGATACGTACATACAAGGGCTGTACATACTCGCTTAGCTTTCGTGATATCGGAGAAAAGGCGCCGGTACCGTTACACCGGTATTTCTGCTTACTACAGTTGTACGCCTGTCGCAGCGGAAGGGGTCGATATTAGTTACCGACCGCCAGCCGCTTATCTTCTGTTTATACACGAAGATCGGGCGAGCTTGACGACCCCGTGCAGAGCGTGCACACGCAAGACTGTAAGGAAACGGCTATTATAATTCATTTAAAAATGAATATCATCAATGTATTCGGTTTAAGGCTAGTTGTTTCCTTATTCTGGCCGCTGCGAGACTGCCGGAAACGCTTGCGTAAGAAGATAAAAAAAAAAAAAGAAAAAAAGAAAAAAAAAGAAATTCAACGATATATCTGAGACACGTGAGACATATCATACTTACTATGTACCGCAACGCGTAGAAACGAGTCACAAAAACGAATAAATTTTCAAAGTCAACGTGACACGATTTGCCGTTCGATTCTAAATTTTTCATAGATTATGTACTCATCTAGTGGTACTATCGTAAGGGGTGTCTTGAAAACAAGAACTCAAAATTAATTTTTGACAAATAAGTTGAGCAAGGCTCATCCTAGTGTACAGTCATACTGTTTGTTTCTTTCATGCCACACCGACAGATGGATTTTATTTTTCTTAGATACTGTAATCTTGTCGAATCATTGTTCGCCAAATCCATATTCGTTCAATTGTTCTTTAACGTTGTCTGCCTTAGCATTGCAGGAGTCGAAGCGAGTATTCCTACAACATTATATAATTAAATTAGAAGATTCTTCTTTGATTCAAATCTATAAACGCTTCACTATTTTTAGACTGTGATGAAACTAGGCAATGCAGCTGATACGATACGATTTGGATCATTTACATTTGCGCAAGCTGCTCACATATTCGTTCTCTGCCTACCTGGGCAGAGATTATTGAATCACAGCGAAGAGGTGTACAACGCGGCGTAAGAATATCTGCTTTACTTTTCTGAAACGTTTGCACTCTTATATTTCAAGAGTTAATTGATAATTAATTCATCTAGATGCGAGGCTATGTGGTATATATTTCCTAAAAACTGTCGTAATTCATATAAATTTTTACTCGCAAGGACTTTAGTATTTAGCAAAATCACAGCTTTCAAAGTAGCGACCATGTCAATGGAAACTTTTCTCGCGGTAAATAATTTCTATCGCGATTCATTTCATACGATGGTAAGATTATACATAATTTTATTGTAACACATACTTTCAGATTATTCAAACAGCAATGAGTTATTTTACCGTGTTGCTTTCAACTACATGAACTTTTAATGAAATTAAAAAGCAATATATTTTAGTTGCATATTTAATAAAGATCGTAGGGATTTGATAGATAAAGAGATTGCTTTCATTTTATTTCTGCGATAAATATAAGGGTACGTTTTAAAAAAACTCAGGGTAACAACTGGCATGTTTAGCAACACCAGTATTAGAAATAGAAAGTAAAACACAAAACAATTAAGTATTAAAATAAAGGCAATATATGATGCACGCATACTGAAACTCGCACTTTATCTTCACTTCGATCTTCTTCCTTGTTTTTCCTTTTTCCTCGTTGCGTTACGGTGATTGAATTTTTGAATGCAAAGATTTGGTAAGTACAGGTAAGTGTATATGCGCGTTGTTCTTCTCGAGGTACATGCATATATGTAGCGACGGTCAGTGGATTTTACAGCATACTGCGTGCTACGTGTACATCACGTAATCATAAACAATCTCGAATTATTAAATCGGCTTGACGACTTTTTCTCGTCTTTGAACACGCCAATAATCCTAGGCATTGCGTATGGGACAGCTTTTCTTTCCTTGTTTGTCCGAGCTATAATCAAATCAGGAGTAGTTGATCCCAGTATTTTAATTTGAATCTTTTCTCCAAAAGTCTGCATAGAAAATGGTTGTCTCAACGACAAATCCACGGAATTCATTTTAAGAATCCATTTTAAGGTCGTTTTAAAAAGAAGATTCGGGCGAAACCGTAGAAAGACTGACTAGACTTCGATTTCGATGATATTTCGACATGTTGTAGAAATCAATATTTCAATCAACTTTTTCCTACACACATAAGGGTCGAACTCGCATAAATTTCGTCGAGAAATATTCGCGAAAAGTTATCAGTATCACCGCAGTGAATTCTACTTACGGTTGGGTAACATCTGTGACAGCGTGTGCATTATTCCAGTTTAGCTAAACTAAGTAAGACGATACCAAAATTATATGCAAGACAGAGAAGTAAGACGACATCGACGCAATAGCGTCGTAACAAAGGCAATACGTCGATTGGATCTTTTGTACGATATCAAATTTATTCGAAAGTATTAGAATAGTTTATTGGACAAAGTGATCGATCCGAACTGTACGTAGTTCATGACGGTGACTCGGCCGTCTGACGAGCGCATGCCCACTGTTGCAGAATTTTTCGTTGGTCGGAGCTATGTAAGATATTTTGCGTATATGGAAATTTAACGCAAAGGTACGTTGATAGCAAATTCGAGATTCTAATTATCTCATGTCTAGTTGTGGGTCATCGTTATCGGTTTGTTTTCCTTTGTATAAATTGCCTTGCGAGCATGGATAGACGATGCGTCTGGAGAAATGGACTGCGACGAATAACAACGAGCAGCAAGAGTATTAACAAGAGGAAGAAGGAAAAGAGCGTTTAATCGTTGATAATGAGAACATGTATTATCTCGTTGGTTGCGCGCGGCCGTGGGAGAAAATGTGTGAAACGAGGAAAGAACAGAAAGGAGTAGCTCGTAAATGTGTAAATAAGATGTGTAAATAAAAGCGTTTGGAAATGTGAAACGTTTCGCGTAAAGCAGGTAATGATAAGAGCGTAAAAGTATAGGGTGAAAAGACGAGGTGTGTAATAAAGATGCGCAAATAAAATAAACGCGTTCCTAACTTGGGTGTGTGAAAGGTGGAACAGGAAAGGTACTAGCGATGTTGATTCAGCATTGGAATTTGTCAAAACAAATTAGTTAGTTTTGTTAGAAAATTGTAAAATATGTAAAAAGATTGTAGACGTTGGATGCGTGAAAGCTGAAAGAAGTAAGGAAAGAAGGAAAAGAGAGTATAAAATGATAATAGGTAATACGTAAGGCAATATAATTTTATGGATGGTAAAAGAATGGATTCTTGCAGTCCAGTCTAGATCATCCAAAATTCTCTTAGTGGCTTTTGGTGACCCAAACTGGACTGGTGCGTAGTTCTTAGCTTGGTATCGTTTTCCAAAGATTAATCAACCGATTAATTTTTGGAAAACGATGCCAATTACCAGGTCCCACCACGAGGAGGTGACTACGCACGAGACCCGCCCATGAGTTATTTAACACTATGCATCGGTCTCGACATTCAACCTATTGGCAAGAATGTCG
>JACXIW010001315.1:0-10000 GCA_014825925.1 Bombus breviceps | reverse complement strand
TGGTTAAAGGAAGTGGTCCTGTTCACATAGTAGGACATAATCTACTTGGTAAGAACGAATATTATCTATTGCCATACCGAATTTAGGATACTTTTTATAGCAAAAATTTGACGTCTTATTTGTATAATTAAATTTCTAATAAAATGCATGTTAAGGTATTGATACCCTTTTTTCGAGTAATCAGTTGTATGAAATTTAAACATTACATAGAGAAGGGCGATAATTGCAACTGGACGCCTTTTAACAGTTGTGATAATGACAATATAGCAAACTTAGATGGAAACTCGAACTGCAAAAGTATTTGAACAAGATCTTCGAACGTTGAATTTACGGGAATACATATTTCAGAGCTCTTTTATCTAGTTATGATAATTGTTCTACAATAATTTGTCAAGAACATTTTGTTTGTTTTCTTAGAAAATGCATATGAAATTAAAAGTGTTGAAATAAACCATACAATATTAATTTGGATTTTTCAGGTACACACATGGAGGAGTTTGATGATATGGATGATGAAATGGAGGAGGAGAACATCGACGATGATGATGATGATAAGGTATAGAATTCATAATGATTAATCTAGAGTAATGATATAGATAATATGTACATATTAAAAGTTGTTGAAAAAATTACAATTAAAGAAAAGATTGTATTAATAACTGACATTCTAATTAGGCTTGCATAAGATCTTTTTGAGAATTGATATGTGGAAAATGCGGAATATTTTCGACTGAAGCAATAATATATAAATAGATCAACTTATTATATTAGCAGTCCTTGTTATGCTTTTATTATGTATATTACCAGAAGTGATAGTATTTCATTTTCTATATACTAGGAATACAAATTTCAGGCACCGCAAAAGAAAAGAAAGCATTCTGCAGAGGGTAAAAAAAATGGCACGAAGCGTGCCAAGATGGATGAAGCTGTAGACAAATAGTGTCCTAATATTAAAATGCTGCTATTCAATCATCCCCGAAAAACAAGTTTTACCAAGAGTATTTTAAAATCCCATTATATGACTTAAAATTTCCCCGGGGGTGCGGGGGTCGGGGGGTGGGGTGGGCGGGAGGGCACCGAAGATTGAGGAATAAATGAAAGTCGTGGATATAACTTTCTGCGTTTGTATTTTCATTCCATGTGTCTTTTCTTTTGTTCCATAATAAATCATCCCATTTTGAAATAGTTGCTTTTATTCCTTACTTATCATGTTTCCTCCTTTTTCCATTTTTTGTGTTCAGATTACAGTTTTAGTATTATAGGAACAGGAAATGCATTAGAATGTCAGTAAACAATACAATCTCTTATAAAACAAAATTTCGCATCTCGGTTTCCATTTTAATGTGACACTAGTACTTGAAACTTTGCAAAATGTTTGCATAGTTATATTCTATTTGTTACTTTAACATGTTAGGAGCCAGAAGATGAGGAAGACGATGAAGATGAACCCAAGAAGAAGAATGCCAAATTAACAACTGCAGCCAAATACAAAAATCAAGCTAATAAGAACAAGAAAAAATAAGCACGAGCCTTATTACTATGGAAACAACAAACTTTTAAGTTAGGCTAAGCGTAAGTCCATCAATATCATCCGCATTTGTGCGAATCTAGTATCGTTTCACCAGATTATCAGACGACAACGTTGCCTTCCACGTTTCTACAACACAACTGGACCAATGAAAACTATTATAAAATATTACCCTATGTACGAAGAATAATGTCGCATTTCTTTGATGTATAAAAATTTTAATCATGTCACATGTCTGTCATGGACAGAAAGTGGGATTTATTTTAACAATATTTTCCCCAAAAATGCCTTAGAGGAATGACCCGTATTAGACAAACTCCTATGGGATATTAAGAATGTGAATCAAAAATTATTTTTTTGACAAAATTTTATGGAGTTGAAAGTTCAGAGGGCATTCTTCTGAGAGCCAATTGTATGTATTAATTTGTTTTATTTCGTTATGGGGCTGCTAAAGAAAAGAAAGAAAAGACCAAATTGTGATGAAAATTACTAAAAAAAAGAATATGTAAGGTGATGTAAAAACAAATGTGAATTTTTAAAAGCAAATGTGAACAAAAATAAACATATTTGGCCCAGTTGTTGTTAATAAAATTAGTGGAAAGCACGGACGGACCCACAGTGAGGTGTATTCGTATTGTTTCCTTTTTGTCTTCTCCGATGCCGTGTTCACACATCGATACTTCCAGTGATGCGAAGGTACACTATTCTAACGTAGTAATGTAAACGCGATTCGCAGAAAAAAGAAAAAAAAAAAAAAGATGAATTACTATGCTCCTTAAGGGAAAACAGAAACAAATTTCGAAGATAACGTTCCAGTGTAATTTATTATTTTCGTGTGTACAAGATGGGGAAAGGGTAATAGTCACAGAACCCTTATGCTAGAATGTTATTAATGATTGTAAAGAGGATAAAAAAAAAAAAAATGAGATCAGGATTTTAAAAAAGAAACATAGTTACGAGTCATCTCGATATTCATTCCATTTGATGAAAGATAACAGAAGAGGGGATTACACAGGTGTACTACACAATGTGATGCTCTTACATCAGTGTCATATGCGATAAAAGCATATGTAATGCGTGCATAGGACACGCCCATACGATTGATAAGTAGTCTGTACACCTATTTTGTACATATACGATACAATAAAAAATTTCACAACTTTTAATCAGTATTGCACGATGTAATCTTTATTTAGACGCCTTTCCTGATTGTATAAGAAAAATGGTGTATTCGTAGTTTGTAGAGTTTCATGACATCCAAGCGTTTGTCATTTGTTAGTACAATCAAAGATGTCTAATAATTTAGTGAAAATGATTTTTCGCCATTATGTGAAGAACAGAAATTGCCTGTTTATAAAATTCTCGAGGAAATAAATACAAGCATCATGTTAATGATTTTTAATTTATAAGAGGTACATCAGCTTATCTTATTAGAAGAGTCCCGTGACTGTCTACGAACGAACAGAACCTAAAAATTTTATAGATTACTATATAACTAAATTTGTTAACGTACTAAGGTAAGTGAAACACGATCAATGAAATTAACAATACGAAACATTTTGATGTGATGTAGTTGAAGGTCAAGAAAATTTTACCGCTGATCGCCAGCACGTAATATTCGCTATTATGATATGCAGAATATTAGTTGTAAAAACGGCTTGAACAGGGGTACAGACGCGAAGATTTTTCACTCGAGTAGACAATGTCAAGTAGCCAGCGAGAAATTAACAAGTTTATATCAACAAGTACGTTGAATACGAATCATTTCATATGGATATTTTAATCAGCGGTCCTAATATATGTATATTATATATGTATGTATATATTCGAAAGGTGGCAGACCTGAAGGAAACAGTTATATCATTAGAAAACATAATACAATTGAAGGATGTTCAGTTGCAAAATATGCAACGAGATAATGGTCGGCTGTCGGCTGAATTGAAGAAACAACAAAGATACGCGAGGAACCTGAAACGTAAGACTTTGGAAACTTGATTTGAGTTCATCGCGATTCTTAAATGTATCGACTTAATTTCAGAGCAGTTGGACGATGAAAGATCCCTCTATCAGAGAGAAAAGGATTTCTTTGACAGTGAAATGCAACGACAAAAAGTACGATGTGGTGCCTCGAAATTATCTCAACGAAGAAAAGAATTAGAAATAGTACGAGAATGTTTGGAGGATGAGAATAAATCGCTGCGAGAAGAATTAAACGAAAAAGTGGAGACAACGTACAATTTGTGTATAAAGTTTTTGCGAATGAAATATGCCAAGGATTCGTTGAGGGAGAAATTTGATCAATTATTGAAGGAGCATCTAGGAGTAATGTCGGATATGATGGAGAAATTAGACGAAGCAAGAGAAGAACTGAATATAATCGTCTCCGAAAAATTTCAAGACCCTTTACCTTTGAGCAAAGCAAAATTTTTGCAGGTGAACCTCATAAAAATGCAATCGATCCTAACCATTTCTCAATCGTATAATGTTCTATTATTTTTATTTTTAATATAAAAAGAAATCATTGTTTATCGCGTGGACTCTCAGGTGGTGCAACGAAACGCTCGACTAGTTCACGAAAATGCGACGCTCAAAGTGCAAATACAGCAATTGACGTTAAACATTGAAAGATTAAATAACTGTATGCAAAAAACGAAGTCAGTGAACGTAGACGCAAAAATTATTGCCAAACTAGCAACGCAAAGTAAAAAAAGACGTAGCAAAGAATTTACAAAATGGCTACCGTTTCAGTAAGATCATACGTTTCGTAACAGATGTCAGTATATTATCTGTTTTTTTAAAATACATTTTTCTATCTTCTTTTAACGTTTTCCTTCTTGCATCCTATTCTTCTTTACCCCGAAAATTGATCGTATTGACGTATTTGTTTCTTCCTAGTTCATATGAAAACGAAGTTGACAAAACTTTGTCCCTTACTAAATCGTCGAATACTGACAATCCCGTTGATTACTGTGGAGATGCGAGATTAGTGTCGAAATTTCGATCGAACAATATAAAAAAGTACGCGACTGCTGCGGTACAAGGAATTCAAACTGAAGAAACACGGAAATTGCGAACGGAACGTGCGCGCAGCGCACCAGAAATTCGACTGGCGAAAGCAGAACCGAGCTCGTCGGCGAATATTTGGGCATAGCTTTTGGTCGAATGGATGTGCGGCACGCCTCGACGAATACTTAGGACTACGAATCTAGGATGTCGTTGTAAAAATGTAAATGTTATAATTATCTTTTTTATATTTATTTTGTTTTCTGTTAAAAACATATCGACTGTAGAATATAAAATGTGATGTATCGACTGTAGATTAAGTGGCGTGAGAGTAAACTGTTTAAACGTTGTCCCACCAGAGGGCGAGTTCGGTATGAAACGATCAGTTTTATTTGTTCGGTACGGCGTTAAAGTCGTCGTGCCTTAGTCGACCGTGTAATTTTGTGATAAAAATAATTTGAACAACCTTGGAAGATGAAAATGCTGCAGCAGAACGACGAGACGAAACTTCCGGTTCAAGGAAAACTGCTGCATCGAAATAACGTTCTAAATCTTGCTTTTCTGGTAAGTAAAATAATTTGTGTAATCCGTAGATACACGGAACGGATAAATCGAACGAAATCGGTGAAGATCGATACGGTGAAAATCGATCGATGGAAATGCGAGGTAGTAATTACGAATCATGTAAGAATCATGAAATTAGCTGATCTCGTAAATTCGTAACACGATATTCGAATTCTCGATCGCAATAACCTTTAAGATACAGTATGCAGCGCCACCTGAGTATTAAAAATTTACGACGCGGAATATCGCGCAACGTTTTATTTCGAAACGACGATACATAATCCGAATCGTTAAAGGGAGACGATTTCTAGGGATAAAAATTCTTCTTACTGGGATAAATAAAAAGGGATAAGGTGTATAAGATTCGATATTATTTAAAGGAATTAAAACGCGATAGACAGTGTCGCGATATTCGCGGCACTCGTCGATAACGAGAAAAGTAAAGTCGTGACGAGAAATCGGCAGGGTCTCGATACTTATAAACGTCGTTACGACAGAAAGCCAGTGATTACGTTAGAACGACGAGAATTGCCGGTGTGTATACGAGGGTGTGGGCAAGAAGGCAGAGGAGAGGACCGGGTAGCTTTGTCTCGTTTCATCTCGTCGGTTCTCGTGCGGCGAGGAGCCGGTTCGAGGCGAAGCCGGGTTTTAACGATCGGTCATTAAGTCGCGAAGAAAATTGAGACGTCCACCTCTCGGTGAGCTCATACCCAATTGAGTAGCGGCCTTAATACCCCTTATGTATTATCCGGTAGGCGAAGCACCTTGTTAAACGGATCCGCCATTTCTTCTTCTCACTTCGTGTTTTTCCACGGTGATCGTGGCTCGATCGAAAACTCGACACTGCCGTAACAGTTCTTCGCTCCCGTTTCTTTCCTTCTCATCGACAGTTTGTCCGCGACGATTTCAATTTCCGTTTTCGTCTTTTATTTCCAATTCCTAACTTGCGAATTATCGATCCGTCCCTTATTACCAGATACATAGATCTCAACGTGAATTTCGATTTCAACGAATCCGTCGGACCTCGAAACATCGATTCGTCAACAAACTCTTTCCTCTGGCTTCTCGTACCATAGAAAGTGGAAACGTAGAGACTCGTATATGTTCTTATTTCCTCATAAATATGTAATAATAACGACGATAGATATTAACGGGGAATTCGGTAACGCGTGTTTAATCGTCACGTGACACCTCTTTTCCCGGTGTGTCAGATCTTTGAGTAATGGCCTCTTGGAGAATGCGAACGTCGATCCTGATTACCGATTCCCGATTCCCGATCCTGTTCCGTTTCTGATTGCGGGTATTAGCGCGTACGCCGGTTATCGTTCATCGGACGTCATGCACGGTACGAACCCGGCATAAATGTGCCGCGAAAGACAGTCTGTTAGATCCGCGAAGGATTTCGATACACGTCGATCAATCGTGCACGATCGATAAGCCCTCCGCTTCCACATCGTTTCAAACCTTTCCGGCTCGGTTGTCTCGCGAAAAGTCTGCTTTCAACGTTTCAAGCTGGCGCGCGTGTTACGCATTTTTATTCCCTCTATTATTTAAACAATTTTCCCCCCGATAGCGAAATACCGTTCGGAGTATCATTCGTGTCGTGGAATAAATCGGTCGGCTAAAAAAAATTTGAAAAAACTATTCGTTACGACCAAGTTTTTCGTTCTTTCGATTTTCCTTTTCTTTTTCTTTTTTTTTTTCGCCGACAAAACGTAACGATACAAACGCGATACGTTCATTTTCATTGGTTTTCTACTTTCTGTTGTTTGTTACGTGGCGGCTAAAAGGGAATACGTATCTCGGTACAGGTACTTTGGTGGTTGGAAAAAAAGCCGTTTAAACGCACAGTTACAAGCATCTTAGAGACAGCTCGCAGCTTTCCCATCGTCTCGTGACAAATCAATGGCATAACGTTCCCGACAATCGACAGATATTTTCGAAACGTTCGACGCTCTTAAAACCGTTCCCCCGCGAAACCCGAAAAATATGATTCGTTTGGTCGCATTGGTCGACGATCGAATGGGAATTTCCTACGCGTAAAATAGTCTGCAAATTGGCACGTTTACCGCCGATCCAGAGTCTAGGTGATAGCGTAACGAATTCAGAAGCGTAAAAGCGTCTTGGTGGCGAGATGCATTAGCGAGAGGGGCATCCGTTATCGGCGATCGGGCGCCGCGGAACAGGGTGAAACCGGTATAAATATGCCGTCAAAGGACAAGTAAGATGACAGCTGCCGTACATACGTAATATTTCATCGTTAACAAGCGGACAACGAGCGACTCCGGCCGGTTATGCCATCCATTGTCGAAGATTACATCGTTATTTCATTGTTTTACCGGCCGATTCAAATTCGCTTTTTGCTGCCCGCCTCGTGCAACGTACACGAATCAATATGTTCCGTAATAATCGAGTTATCGCGGGACGAAACGTTTTCCTTTCGGTGCAAGGGAGAAATAGGTCTGTTTTCTCTTCCGTGGCATCTCTTTCTCTTCTCGATTCCCTCACCGATTATATTTAAAAATCAATTTTCACGCGTTGATCGATCCATTCTTTTTCCATAGTACCGAGCCTTTAAAAAAGCCTTAATCGCGTCGGACTAATCGTTGCGGCGTAACGTTTCAACGAGCGCCCTGACGCTATTTGCCAGCGGTAAATTTGAAAAAAAAAAAAAAAAGAAAAAATACGCCTTGCACGAAAGATGGGGTAAACCCAAGCACGTGCATAAGCACCCGTAAACCTAATTCCGACTAATTAATAACTAGAAACGCATCGCGTTGCTCGGCGAATCTCAGCCTGTGCCAGCTTGAACGATCCGTTTATGGAAGTACGTAGCAGAAGATCGGAAGCAGTTTCCTACAAACCTATCTCGCGATCTAGCCGATAGCGATCGATCCGAGTGACGCCGATCGTTGCTCCGTCCAAGTGGCCGCGGTACCGTCCGATTTTCTGCGAACGATCGCGAGTCGAAATTAATTAGGGGCCTCGCAGGAAGCTCGCTCGCTGCCGAAGGATATCGAGCGTCGAAGGGTGGCGGGGAGCAGGCCAATCGTGCGCCTTCATTGCCCTCGACGCGTTTCAGGCCGTGAGCGTTAATTGGCCGGACCAATTAATTCCAACAAGTTCGCTCGATGCGATTAGTGCGCGTACGTGCTGGTGTTTGCGCGACCTGTACACACGTGTACCTTTAACGTGGTGTTCGAGCACACACACGTACGCGTATGCAGGCCGTATTCTTTCGTCTCGTTCCCTCTTAATTCTTCGTTTTTCTCCGTTCTCCTCTCTCTGTTCGCGGTAACAAGCGAACACCGATCTGCCCCCGGAAAACGAAGAACCTGTTCCACACGCGGCGGAGGTTTCTCGCATTCTCGGCTGCTCCGCGACACCAGATACCGTCGTTGTTCTCCCGTGCCTTCGGGGAACAGGAATCGGACGCAATAACGAAAACACAAATTACGGGAGCACCGAGCGCCGATCGTCTCGCCACGATAATCTCACCGCGCGCCGGCCGGTGGTCGCGTTCCATTTTTTTAAATCGTTTCTTCCTTCCCTTAGACCTTGCGCTATCGACCGTCGTTTTTCCTGCTGTTTGGAATTTTATCGAAATTCGATTGCCTGGTTTCTAGTGCCTGGTGCGGTGCCTGATGTCAAGCCCGATCTCGTCCGAATTAACGATAACTACGTAATTTGTTATCTTTCCTCGTTGCTGTCCGTGATTCGCGTCTTATTGGCAATCCCCCGAGTCGTAGGTTTTTATTCGTTAAATATAAAATTCTACCATTGTTCTAACTCGATACCGGCTCTTCGTCTTTCGACGACGCAACTTTTCATTGAGACACGGGACTCTTGCGCTTCTCAATCTCGTCACGTGCGAGTAAATCGCTTCTAGCGTAGAGATTCGCTGGGTTCTCAGTCGCTGGTCAGCCACGCGAATTCCCATTCCCATATTGCTTTTCGTTCGGTCTCCTTTCCTGAAAGTCGAGTCTTTCGGCAACGAGCGAGAAACCATAGGCGCGCGATCTAGGAACGAAGAATCCCTCGGCGAGTTGTCGACGAAAGGAACTGCGACTTTCGCGAAAATACGAATCGACCGACAGAGCGGCAGTCGCGTTCGAGAATTTATCGCGTCGGCTCTCGCCTCGTCGTTTGGCTATCGGCGGTGATCTCGATCCTCGCTGATAAAATATCTTCGTCGTGCTCGTTTGGACCGACCTCTCGCCTCGTTCTGTCCGAGACTTGATCGCTGCATCAGGTACGCCAACGTATGCGTAGCTTCGCTCGAGATCGCGCGAATCAGAGGATAAAGTCGAGAGGTGCGTGTATATCGCGTTTCCGCGTTTGCGAAGACACGGGTAACTGGTCGAACCTGTGGCGTTCGAGCTATTCGCTGAGCTGCTCGATCTCGAGCGATGGTGTAATCGGTACCAACGAATCGTTCTTTTCTTTCTAAAAGACTCGTCGTCCGTACTTTTTGCCTTTTGCGAACTGTACGGCGAATCTCAAGAGGAACAGAGAGGCGAATCGGCGCGAACGCGCAGAAAAAATTCTATCCTCGATCCGCTGATCGATCGACAAACTGTTGTACGACGAATCGCGCTGTGAAATAGCAGGGAGGTGAAAAAGAAAGTGGGAAGAAGAAACGAGTGGCGTGGAAAAGGGTCTGTCGGAAACGTCGTATATGTATCGTGAATTTCTCGGAGCTCGGAGCATCGCCGTTCAAAATTAGACTCGAGGCGCGTGTATACCTTGCGTCCGGAAAGTCCACCTATGAGTCTAAAAGGTCCAGCGGAGCTACGGTGGAGAGAAGGTAAGCCGGAGGTTGATTTATCGGCCAATTAGTCCAGCGTACCGGGTGCGCTTCTCTGCTGCGTCTCACCTTCGCCAGATGATATCCCGGCAAAGAGC
>JACXIW010001314.1:148935-160439 GCA_014825925.1 Bombus breviceps | reverse complement strand
AAAAAAAAAAAAAAATAGCAATATGCAAATACACATATAGAATTATAAAACAAGAATAACTAAATTTATAAGAGAAAAAAAAGGGGAGAGGGAGAGTAAATATAGAACACACAACAAAAAAAGTGGTAAATATATATATATATTTCAGTTTACTAATACAAGTATAAAAAAGAGAGAAAAAATAAATATCTTTCTTCGAAATAGTCCTTAGACTATTTCTGGTGGCAGCAACTACCGTATTAATCGGAAGTTTAAATTCACGTTTCAAATACTATCGTTTTCTTTCCTTTTCTATTAAATTTAACGGCAAGCGAAATCGAATACGTAACAATAGCAGCCCGTAGTATGCTATGGCACGTCGATCTTCAAGAGACCTAAGTGTTATTTCGCTCCAGTTTGAGCTATTTCGACGTTTGAACGCTCATTTCACTCCACTGTACAGGCCGAACCTAGTGCACGCCACTGTCAGCGACAAAAAACCCAGCAGTTCTCCAAAATGCAATCGTATGTTGATATTCCCGAAATGTAACTGTCTTTCCGCTCCTAATTGAGACATTTCGATGTCTAAACCCTCTTTTCACTCTATTTTGTAGGTCGATCCAGTGTCATCCATTTTCAGCCTCGATAGAAGCATAGCAGCCCGTAGTATGCAATCGCACGTCGATTTTCACGAGAAATAAGTGTTATTTCCAACCTGCATGATATATTTCAATGTGTAAACCTTCTTTGCACACTATTTTGCAGGCCGATAATAGTGTCAAACATTTTCAGCATCCACAGAAGCTTAGCAGCTCGTAAAATCCTATCGCACGTCGATTTTCACGAAAACTAGTTGTTATTTCGCTCCAGTTTGAGGTATCTCGACGTTTAAACGCACATTTCTCTCCACTGTACAGGGAGATCCTAGTGCACGACACTGTCAGCGACGAAAAAACCCAGCCTCTCGCAAAATGCAATGGTACGTCGATCTTCATGAAAACTAAGTGTTATTTCGCTCCAATTTGAAATTTTTCGACATTTAAACGCCCATTTCACACTACTTTATACGCTGATACTAGTGTCAAACATTTTCAGCCTCGATAGAAGCTGAGCAACCCGTAGTATGCTATCGCACGTCGATTTTTCCGAAAACAAAGTGTACATTGGCTCCTGTTTGATATATTTCGACGTTTATACGCTCTTTTCAGTCCACTGTACAGATCGAACGTAGTGCACGTCTCTTTCAGCGACGAAAAAACCCAGCAGTTCGTAAAATGCAAGAGCATGTTGATATTCACGAAATGTAACTCTCATTCCGCAACTAATTGAAATATTTCGAAGCTTAAACTCTCCTTTCACCCCAATGTACACGCCGAATCTAGTGCACGCCACGTTCAGCGTCCATGCAAGCTGAGCAGCCCGCAACAATGCAATCGCACGTCGATCTCCACGAAAACTAAGTGTATTTCGCTTCTGTTTGAGATATTTCAACGTGTAAATGCTAATTTCAATCCACACTACTGGCCGAACATAGTGCACGCCACTTTCAGCGACGACAAAACCCAGTATCTCACAAAATGCAATAGAACGTCGACCTTCACGAGATCAAAATGTTATTTCGCTCCAATTTGAGATATTTCGACGTTTGAACGCTCATTTCACTGCACTGTACGGGCCGAACCTAGTTCACGTCACTTTCAGCTACGGAAAATCCCAGCAGTTCGTAAAATGCAATCGTATGTTGATATTCACGAAATGTAGCTGTCATACCGCTCCCAATTGAGATATTTCGATGCTTAAACGCTCTTTTCACTTCACTGTACATTCCGAACCTGGTGCACGCCACTTTGATCACCCAAATGAGATTCATTTGGGTACGAAATCGAGGATGGTCCACCATGCCGTTACGATCTGACTGATAACCCACAGGATGCAACTGGCATTTTGAGTACTAATTATAACGTTATCAATTTTCATTCTCTTTTATTCCCTTTTGTTGTCAAGTCTCCGAACAAAATTTTGTTGTTGAACTGGACCCTTGGCCTATTCGGAAATTTAGTTAAACTGCAGATAATGTTAGTTATATCGAGTCTAATGTTAGAAAAAGCCGATATTTTAGTTACACCCGAGGACGTGTGATAGTCAGAATGGCCGTGTCAGAGATGAAAGAACACCGGAGCCTTTGGAATTTTGGGAAAGTCCCGCAACATTGCAACCTGGTTTCTATCATAGCTGTAATTAAATAATTATAGCCATCCATTCCAATTGTAATTGAGCTTGGACTCGAGGCGACAGCCAGTCGCCGAGCGAGGTCGCGGTCAAAGGATGAACGTGTTGTCCAACAAAGCCTGCCATATACAGACCCTACACTTCGAGTAAGATGGGTACCAGATGTCGATGCATCTCCGCAGCACATGATCGGCTACCTCGAGGGCCCGTTATAAATCTTAGGACTCGGTTAATGGACTCTTCAAACGGACAAACAGTTGGACAAACAGTCTTTGTCCAACTACGGGAAGAGGGGGAAACTTATTGTCTCATGAACGGCGCCTCCCACTAGCAACTTTCCCTCGAGGGCGGATAGCATCTTTTCTAACCATCAATATGGGGATTGACCAATTGGCAGCTATGCCAATTTCCCTCACCTTCTGGACGAAGGCTTTCCTCAACAAATCGGAGGATCTCGTACCCTTAGACACAGCCCGTTTGTTAGACAAAACGTTCATCCTTTGACCGCGGCTACGTTCGGCGCTCGAGACCAAGCTCACTATCATAAATCTCAAATAACTACAATCGGATTGAATGACGACAATTGCTTAATTACGGCCACGGTAGAATTTAGATTATAATGTTACGGGACTTTCCCAAAGTTCCGAAGGGGAGGCTCCGGTGTTCTTTCATCTCCGACATGTACATAGGTGTCTTATATTATTAAACTGAATTAGTAAATAGAGAAAATACAACATACGAAATTACATTATTAAGATTAACTAACATTTTAAAATGGAAAGAATTCTATACGAAGATACATTGTGAAACACATATATACATATATATATGGATATAACTTAGCAAACATAAAAGAAATAAAATTATTAAATCTAATCAACATTTAAACTTAAAGAATTTTATATGAGAATTACATTGTGAAACACATGTATACACATATATTTAGACATAACTTAACAAACATGAAAAGAAATAAAATTATTGAATTTAATTAACATTTAGATAAACTTAAAGAATTTCATATGAAAATTACATTGCAAAACATATATGTATATATGTGTGTGTTTTATATTATTAAAATAAACAACTAGTAACCTAATAAATATAAAGAAATAAATATACATGACCACAATCTTACAAACAAAAACCATATATGAAAATCGCATCGTAGAATATATATATATATATATGTGAAAATATCAGCATCGAACACAACCAAAATCAACACGAAGAATCTTTGGAACATGACGACAATGAAGGATCCAGGATATCAGCACAAATGTCACACGATTCCTTCAGCAACCTCTACCTCCATTCTTGCTCACAACACTTTACACTTTGCGTCTTCTGGGACCACCCACAGATTCTCTGCAATCTTTCTTCCTCTTGCGCTGGAACGATACGTGTGGTTTAATGAAACGAATCAATAAAAATGAATAAAACAGGACAAATTTAAATAAAATAGAGCAGGGCAAAATCAACAAGAGAATCCTCGCAACACGATGACGATGAGGAACCGCAGCATGAACCTGGGTGGAAGGCAGTTTCTTCGACCTCCTCAACATTTGTTCACTTCACACCCACATCATTCACATATCTTTTGCGTGGTTTATTCTTCCTCTTCTTCCTCCTCTTCTTGCGCTGGAAAACAGAAGAAATGCCAAGAAAGGAATAAAATAGCAACCAAAGAATGAAGATAGGATAAATTCAAAATGTAAAATTTACACACTTCAACAACTGGATCAGATGGCAGAGACACAGAAGCCTCCTCAAGGAAACAAGCTTTCATACAATCATCTATATCATCTTCGTGAGGCATCCACACAGTTTTGGAATCTCTCCTCCTCTTGCACTAAAACAATACATGCAAGATAAGGGAGACGACAAATGAAGCACCATAAAAAACAGGACAAAGTTAAAATAAAAAAATTACAAACTTGTACAATATAACCTGTAAACACCATATATATACACCGTATAAAAACCACGCACTACAAATTAAAATTTACTATGAATTAATGCCGTATTCACAAAAGAAAATGTAAACTACTACATAAAAAAACAAACGATCGAAATCCAAACGACGAGAATAAATAACAAATAATCAAAACTCGTATTATGCCATTATAAACAAACGAAGATGAGATAACCTCAAAATTTAAAATAAACACTGAACAAAACTTTCAAAACCACGCTCAACAAATTAAAATTTATTTACAAGGAACCGTAAATCACAATAAACAAAAATTTGCATGGAAAATTCTGATACACGTGCCCTGAACACCCCACACGCATCGTAGATGCAACTTCAGCAAGGACACGATGCCACGCGCCTCGAACGTTTCCACAGGCATCAGCATTAAAGGTAAGAGTAAGTTGCGGTCGAGCTAAATAAAAATTGTAAGAGTAAACTGCGGTCGAGTTAAATAAAATTGTAAGAGTAAACTGCGATTGAGTTAAATAAAAATTGTAAGAGTAAATTGCGGTCGAGTTAAATAAAAATTGTAAGAAAAAACTGTTAAGAAATGTTAAGTTGGTATGATCGCTGGTTACTACAAGCTAAGTTGGTACGACTTCTAGCGACGCTCTTTTGTCTTAGAAGTCGTCCACGCGTTAATTAACTGAGTGTTTTCTGTGTGGTAAGACGCGTTGTACGAGCGAAGAAATATATTATTTACAAAATCGAATCTGTGTGAATCGATCAATTATCGACCCAAAACCTACGTTAATTAACAGGTTATGGGTGCAGGGCAGTAAACTGCGGTAATAAGGGGGATTATTTTTTGAGTTTTTGTGTTTTTCTGAGATTATTCGAGAAGAGACCACGCCATGGCCAACGATGAGGGAATTGGAATGGGTGATGTGGACAAAGACATGAATCCGATACTAAAGAAGGGAAACTACGAGTATTGGAAAACGATGACGGAAGCCACGCTGGTTTTCCTGGGATGCTGGGATGCGATAGAGCCAGGATTTACTGCAACGGAGAGATTGAGGCCGGAATGCATGAAGATGGACAATAAGGCATGTGCGTATCTCTTCCGACATGTTCGCCCCGAGTATCTGGGAGATATCAGAACCCTAAAAACAGCGAAGGAATGCTGGAAAGCATTGGAGGACATCCACGGGAGATCCACGTCGATGGACATTGTCCTATGCATGCGGGAATTGGGGACTATTGAGAAAACGTCTGGCATGGATGTCTCCGCGTACTGCGGGAGAATCCAGGACTTATGTGACAAGTTGACCAGCGTAGGTATAAAGATTGAGGACAACATAATGGCTTGTTTCCTTTTAGCAAGCCTAGTGGCGGATCCGAACTACGCAACGTATCTTAGAGCAACGAAGATAGATAAAGACGTAACCGCGAGGACTGTGAAATCCGATCTCTTACTCGAAGAAAGAAGGATCAACGCGACGGCGGATTCGGTCGAGAAGAACAACGCAATGGCGGCCAGGGGGCAGTGGAGGCCCAAGCCTCAACAAAACAAAAATGGCGCGAGGCCGAAACACAGAGACCCGAATGACCAAAAGTGCTACAATTGTGGGAAACAAGGTCATATTTCATACCAGTGTCAAGAAGAGAGGGGAGATAAGGAGGAGAAGAACCAAGGAGAGAGAAGGAGAAAAGAAGATTGCAAAAGGGAAAGGGAAACAGAAGATAAACCGAGATCCAAGGGGCTTATATTTACATTAGCCTTGTAGGTGATTAAATGACGAGATGGCTCGTAAGTGAAACCGTCGACTGTATTTAAAGTAACAAGTCCTCGTACAAACTAAAAGTCAGAGCAGATAATACAAAGTCTTATCGTTAGCTAGGGTAGCAGATAAAAACTCGGAAGGCTTGTCGCGAACCGAAGTACGTGAAGTCGCTTGTAACATTAGATGCCCGTTTGCGATTGAGGATTTGGCGCAGTTCATCGTCGTTGTCTTGCGCTACTGCTAACGTTCGATGATCTACCGCGTTTTCGATTGTCTCGATACGGGATAGCGCATCGGCTACGTCATTTTCTGCGCCTTTAACGTGCCGGATATCTGTTGTGAATTGGGCTATATAATCGAGATAGCGAAATTGTCGAGGCGAACATTTCTCGAGTTTTTGGCGAAATGCGTAGACGAGGGGTTTATGGTCTGTATATATTATAAATTCTCTACCCTCGACGGCGTGTCAGAAGCGTTTTACGGCAGTAAGCAGTTCGCGGTCGTAGGCGCTATATTTTTGTTGCGCGGATGTTAGGGATTTCGTTGCAAACCCTAGCGGTTGCCATTTGTCGTTCATGCGTTGTTGTAAAACGGCTCCTACTGCGTAGTCGGACGCGTCTACTGTGAGGCTGACGGGCGCACCGGGTATCGGATTCGCTAACAGTGTGGCGTTCGCGAGGGCGCGTTTTGATTCCTCGAAGCTGTTTTTCTCGCGGTTGGACCACTCGATGGGCGCGTTGCCCTTTTTCGCGCCTTCTAGCAAGTCGTTAAGCGGCTGCAAAATTTTTGCGGCCCCCGGTATAAAATGTCGGTAGAAGTTAATCATACCGAGGTACCTACGTAATTGTTTAATGTCCGCGGGCTTCGAAATTTTAATAATCGCTTCGACTCGCTCGGTTGGTGGCTTAATACCGTCGGCGTTCACGGTATAGCCCAGGAACGTGAGTTCGCGCGCACCGAATTCGCATTTTGAAAGGTTTATAACTACGCCGTAATCGTTGAGGCGGTTAAATATTGTTCATAGATGTTCGCAGTGCTGTTTTTCGTCTTCCGACGCAATGAGGAAGTCGTCTATGTACGCGTAGACGAAATCGAGACCGCGGGTGACTTCGTCGACGAATCGTTGTCACGTCTGCGCGGCATTTCGACGCCCAAACATCATATTGGTCGCTTCGAAAAGTCCGAACGGTGTCGTTATTGCCGTTTTTTAACGTCTTCCGGCGCGATAGGGATTTGATGGTAAACGCAAACGAGATCAAGTTTTGAAAATATGCGCTTACCATGTAGATGATGGGCGAAGTCCTCGATGTGGGGAGGCGTGTATCTGTCAGGTATCGTGCGAGCATTTAACGCGCCATAGTCGCCACATGGTCGCAGGTTTCCGTCTTTTTTAGGCACGACATGCAGGGGGGATGCCCACAGGCTTTACGATGGACGCATCACGCCTTGTTCGATCAAGAGTACGAATTCAGCTTTTACTTGCTTGAGTCGATCCGGTGCGAGACGGCGGGTTTTATTGTAAACCGGCGGGCCTGGCGTAGTTTCGATGTGGTGTACCACGTCGTATCGAGCCTTTTCTTTCCCGAAAGTCGGAAGATGCGTGAGGGCGGGAAATTCCGCCAGTAGCTGATGGTACGCCGAATCGCCACAGATAGTTTTCACCGATGGCGTGTTGTCTTTGGCGACGTACCCCTTTGATGATAACTGGGTTGTCGTATCGATCAATCTTTTATTTCGTGGGTCCACGAGCAACTCGTAGTGGCTCAGGAAATCCATGCCGATGATAGGCGTCTAGACGTCGGCCATGGTAAAATGCCACTTAAAGGCGCGTCGAAGGGACAAGTTGAGGTGGATCGCGACGGTAACATACGTTAGCCGCGAATAGTTCGTACTCGCCTTTCTTCGCGGGTCCCTGTATTTTGCTACGCGGGTACACGCTAATGTCGGCGCCGATGTCTACCAAATACGAAATGCGTGTGTTTTTGTCGAACACGAAAATGCGGCGGGACATCAAGCCGTCGACGTTCGCCGCGTTTACGGACTGCTGGTCCCGTTTCCCGATTTCCACGTACACGGCGAGTTACAATTTCTCGCACGATCTCCATACGCCGCGTGATAAAAACATAAGCCGCCTTGCCGGGCTTCGGGATCGCAAACGGCGACGGTATCTCGCGCAGGAGCAGCATGGTCGTCGGCGGTCCCCGATGGTCGACGCGTTTACTTGCGCTTGGATCTGCGTAATTTGTTCCATCAGCGCGTTGATAGCGGCGGCCGTAGCATCATTTATTCCAGCGCTGTGTACCGGTGTATTACCTACCGCCGTGGTTCGGTCTTTGCTGGCCGCGGCAACCTGTCCTAGTTCGGGACGTATCTCGTGTATGCTATCGGCGATCGAGATCAGCGTCTTGGGCCTCTTATCCTGGACGGAGGCCAGGGCGCGTTGCATATGTACCGGGAGTCGGCCTTCCCAGAGAGTCCGGATGAGGTCGTCCGTTGCTACTGGGGTGGCGAGGCTTCTCAAATCCCGTTAAAATTGGGAAGGCGTCCTGCCGCCCATTTGCTCGTTCTCAAACATTTTACGCAGGCGTCTGTCGTCTGATTCGCACAATCTCTTGACGAGTTCCTTTTTGAGAAACTCGTACTGCCCGCTCTCGGGTGGATTGGTTATGATGTCTCTGATGACCCGCACATGTGGTCTGTCGATGTTTGCGATGGCGGCATTGTATTTTGCTTCCTCGCTCGTAATCCGGGCGTGTTTGAACTGTGCCTCCATCACGTCGAACCACAACTCTACGTCGTCCGCCCAGAACGGTGGTATGCGGAGCTGAGCGTTTACCGCGTCTACACTACCGAGCTCGTTTTTGCCGGTACTCGTCATCTCGAACGCTCTAATCTACGCGGTGTCTTCACTAGCGCTCATGCGGTTACCTCTATTGCTTCGATCATGTCCGGGTCACCAATTTGTAGGTGATTAAATGACGAAATGGCTCGTAAGTGAAACCGTCGAATGTATTTAAAGTAACAAGTCCTCGTACAAACTAAAAGTCAGAGCAGATAATACAAAGTCTTATCGTTAGCTAGGGTAGCAGATAAAAACTCGGAAGGCTTGTCGCGAACCGAAGTGCGTGAAGTCGCTTGTAACATTAGATGCCCGTTTGCGATCGCATCTGTTTATTTATATTAGTCGCGCGGGGGAAGGGGGGGATCGGCGCATTCGAATTTGTCTTTGTTCGACGGTAATATGTAACGGCGATGTTATTTTGCTTGGCGTTTGTTTATTCTTACTTATGTGTATCCTAACGATTATCATACTCCGAGGTAAACAGCGTGACTCATGTGCCGCTACAGCCTTATCGTAGCTATCTCGACTCGGGCACTTCGAATCATATGACTCCGAACAGACACCGGTTCGTGGATCTCGCACCCCCAACCGTGACCTCCTTCTGTGAGTGGGTTATGCTTCGGAAGGAGGTTACGGAGAGGGTGAGTGTGCGGAATTCCCACCCCGAAAGGATCGGACGGCGGGGGCGTGGCAGAGGCCGAGGGCGCGTCTGGAGGCGCGCTAGGTTCGTTGCGCCCTTCGGTGTGGTTCAAACTTATGCGCTGGCAGCTCAGCGTCTCGACGGCGCCAAGCCGTCCGGTAGGGAAGCCGGACTGCCTAGCACGGCGACTCCGGCGACGAGGCGCGGTGTGACATGACCGCATTAGGGGATGTATTATTGTGCGCGGAGGGGGGGACCCGTGTGTCGCGCACCGGTTCCCAGGCCTCTCTTGATCGCAGCCGAGACGGTCATCGTGGAGGTTTTAATCGATTGGATACTACCACGCCGCTTTTCCCAAAAGGGGCCTGGTGTCCGTGCGGATTTCTTATTTTCTCCTCTATCTTCTCTTGCGCCAGTCTAAACTTCATTATTATATTGAACAAGACCTGGAACTTAGTCCAGTTGTCCTCTTTTTTCACCGCTAGCCCGATCAAATTGTTGATTGTCAATGATGTGCTGAGGTGATTCTCCAACTCCGCACATCATCCTGTTACGTATTCGATTTCGCTTGCCGTTAAATTTAATAGAAAAGGAAAGGAAACGATAGTATTTGAAACGTGAATTTAAACTTCCGATTAATACGGTAGTTGCTGCCACCAGAAATAGTCTAAGGACTATTTCGAAGAAAGATATTTATTTTTTCTCTCTTTTTTATACTTGTATTAGTAAACTGATATTATATATATTATATAAACTGATATTATATATATATATATTTACCACTTTTTTTGTTGTGTGTTCTATATTTACTCTCCCTCTCCCCTTTTTTTTCTCTTATAAATTTAGTTATTCTTGTTTTATAATTCTATATGTGTATTTGCATATTGCTATTTTTTTTTTTTTTTTAAGTATCAACGTATTACGAGTGCTGTTATAACTCGCGACTAGTAGAAATTGGCGAACTCGGCGACTCTTCGTGACAACTCGTATGGATTCTCAAACTAGGCGCAACCTTGATGGCGCACACTAGTTCCTGAGTGTTTCGTTGCACTTGACGTCGCACTCTTCGTGACAACTCGAATGGATTCTCAAACTAGGCGCAACCTCGATGGCGCACACTAGTTCCTGAGTGTTTCCAATCGTTGCACTTGACGTCGCACTCTTCGTGACAACTCGAATGGATTCTCAAACTAGGCGCAACCTTGATGGCGCACGCTAGTTCCTGAGTGTTTCCAATCGTTGCACTTGACGTCGTATTATAATTTAATCAAGGGGGTCGTACCTTAATAGTTTGTTTATTTACTTAAAATTCGTAGGTAGCGTTAACTAGCGTTCAATGCGACTGGCAAGTAAATTCCACGTTTTCGGCTAACCTGCTATGGGCAGGAGTACTAGCACGGGAGAGGATTAAAGTTGTCAAAATAAACAGTTGGTATTGCTACACGAATTTGTTTCGTGCGGCTGTGTTGGGATGTTATCGATATATTATAATTTATTCAGACCTTGCTCAATTAAAGTTGTTACGGTGTCGATTTTATTGTTATAACATATGAATATGTTTGTGTAAATATAGCAAGTACAAAGATCTCTTATTCGGATAAATTTTACAAATGGTTTAGTGCGACAAGATTTGTTAGGTTAGTTTCGTTATTGACAGAATCTACCTCTACTGGTTGTATCTCTGAATTCGTTTGGAGCAGATGTATTTTCGGCGTGATATGATTGGTTTCGTTTAATTCTTGTCACGCCTGTTCTCCTCTCTTTTAATTTTGGCAACGATCAATCATTAAACTAGCGTTCTGTTTGTCTTTTACTAAGGTGACTATTATCTTTATGATTTCCTTCCTGCTTTTTGTATCTAATACGATCAAAATGAAATTAGTGTTCTTCTCTGTGTGAGACCTGTGCGGTTTCGCAAGCCTTGCCCAAAGATGAGCTATATGTGCTAACAGTGGGAGAGGAGCGCGAAGGTCCGTAAGTGTTTTCAGAATTTGAAAGCACCGTAGTCACAGGTTAACACAGCGAATAATTATTTTAATTTGGAAACAACTGTTTTATTCTAGGCAATTTATGGAGTCATAAGCAAGAACGAATATATCTATTGGTGACGGT
>JACXIW010001314.1:0-148662 GCA_014825925.1 Bombus breviceps | reverse complement strand
GTTATGTTCTATTATACAATTCGGCGGTTAATCGAACTTTGACACTTATTTCGTTGAACAATCTTTGGTGTTAACACTTATAAATTTCGTTTGACGCAATTATTCTAGAGACAACTAACAGAGTGGCGGTGTAAACACATTGACTAATTAGATGGTAACTCGCTTGTTAATACTTATAAACTTTTACTGACTTGCTTTCGACCGAGACAATTATTTACGAATCAACTTGACGGAGTGACGGTATAAACACTTTGATTCTCAAATGGTAATTGTAGTTAACACTAACAAATTTCAATTGAGACAGACTGACAGAGTGAAGGTGTAAACACTTCAAAAATAATACAATAGTGAACCGGTAATTAGCACTTATAAATCTTTAAACTTACTCGTAATTGACACTTATAAATTTGTACTACCTTGATTTTTTACGAGACGAACGGACAGAGTGACGGCGTATACACTTCAAAATAATACAATAGTGAGCCTGATTCTATGTTGTTACGCTTATTTATAATCAAATCCCCCACGGGGTAATAGTCACATGACAGTTGGCTGCCGTGAGAATCCCAATGCCGCAGTTTCGAGGTTCCCGTCGGTGTACGTGAGAGAACGTGGATTTTGGTGATCGCAGATTTCTTAATTTCTCGTAGTCCTGAGGCACGTGGATCTTCTTGATTACCTTGCTTACTGGTAGTGTCTCAGATGCCCAGTTTTCTATCGCCGCTACGTGAGAAGGTGTGGATGTCGTACTGGTTTCGTCTTTTGCTGAAGTCGCGTCTGCGATGCTTCTGGAATCCTTCCTACTGATGCCTGTGAGAACGTTCAAGGCGCGTGGCAACGTGTCCTTGCTGAAGCTGCATGTACGATGCGTCTGGGAGAATTTTGGAACTTTCCATGCTGATACTGCGAGAATGGTCTATGTCCCTCTATGGCGCACGTGCGCATGGCTGGAGGGGGTACGGCTGATGTCTCATTGTTGTATGTGCTTCTCGCTCAGGTGACACGCGTAATCATTGTTCTCCCATAATGTTTTTGCGTAATTTATGGTGAGGCTCAATTTATTCGTTTATGGAAAATATCGTGAACTGTTGTCTGTATTGTGTGACGGTTTCGTTCCATGAGGTATATAGTTTAGTAATTTGAGGTTATCTTATATTCATAGCGGCGTGTTATGAGTTTTTGTTACTTATTATCTGTCCACATCTTACGGGTTTTAATCAATGGTTTTTATGTTTTAGCGAATACAAGTTATATTAAGCCATGGACATGGAAGTATCTCCGCTGATGCAAGCTGTGCAAGTATGTGTTTTTAATTTACGTTAACTTTGTCCTGTGTCATATGGTGTTTCATTCGCTTGTCTCCCTGATCTTGTATGTATTGTTTTAGCGCAAGAGGAAGAGAGTTTCCAAAAATGTATGGATAGGTCATGGAGACGATACAGATGACTTGTGCGAAGGTTGGCTTTCCTGGGGAGGCTTCCGTGTCTTTGCCATTTGATCCAACGTTGAAGTGTATAAATTTTTACATTTTGAATTTATCCTTTCTTCGTTCTTTGGTCGATGTTTATTCCTTTCTTAGCATTTCTTGTGTTTTCCAGTGCAAGAAGAGGAGGGAGAAGAGGAAGAATAAACCAGGCAAAAGATATGTGAATGGTGCGGGTGTGATGTGAACGAGTGTTGAAGAGGTTGAAGGAACTGTTTTCCACCCAGGTTCATGCTGCGGTTCCTTCACCGGCGTTGCGTCCTGAGGATTCCTTTTGTTGATTTTGTTTTGTTTTATTTTATTTAAATTTGTCCTGTTTCATTCGTCTCGTTAAACCACGTGTATCGTTTCAGCGCAAGAGGGAGAGAGATTGCAAAGAGTTCTGTGAATGGTCCCAGAAGACGCAGTCAAAGTGTAAAGTGTCGCGAGCAAGAACGGATGTCGAGGTTGTTCAAGGAGTCGTGTGACATTTGTGTTGATTCCCTGGATCCTTCGCTGCAGTTATGTTAATTTTGATTGTGTTCGATGCTGATTCTTTCGCATATCTACATATATATATATATTTTACAATGTAATTTTCAAATACAATTTTGTTTGTTAAAGTGTAGTTTTGTATATTTATTTCTTTATGTTTATTAGCTTATTAGTCGTTTGGTTTAATAACACACACATATATGTATATCTTTTCAATATAATCTTCATGTGAAATTTTTTAAGTTTGGCTAAATGTCAATTAACAATTTTATTTCTTTTATATTTGTTAGGTTATGTATATATATGTATATATGTGTTTCACAATGTAGTTTTCATATGAATTTCATTAAATTAATCTAAATGTTGATTAGGTTTAATAATTTTATTTCTTTTAGGTTTGTTAGGTTAAAAATATATATATATATTTCACAATGTAACTTCGTATAGAGTTCGTTCAATATTAAGATGTCAGTTAATCTTAGTACTGTAGTTTCGTGTATTGTATTTTCTCTTTATATCGTCTGGATTATTGATTGTTTGGTTTAATAATATGAAACATATATATATATATATATATTTTAGAATATAATTTTCATATGAAATTCTTCAAGTTTATCTAAATGTCAATTAGTTTTAATAATTTTATTTCCTTTATATTTGTTAGGTTATATATATATATGTATATATGTGTTTCACAATGTAGTTTTCATATGAATTTCATTAAATTAATCTAAATGTTGATTAGGTTTAATAATTTTATTTCTTTTAGGTTTGTTAGGTTAAAAGTATATATATATATTTCACAATGTAACTTCGTATAGAGTTCGTTCAATATGAAAATGTTAGTTAATCTTGATAATATAGTTTCGTGTGTTGTATTTTACATTCACTAGATTATCGATTGCTCGGTTTAATAATATAAAACACGCATATATATGTATATATATATATTTCACAATAGAATTTTTTTTTATATGAAACTCTTCAAGTTTGCCTAAATGCTAATTAGTTTTAGTAGTGCAGTATTGTGTATTTTATTATTTTTCTTTTATGTTTACTAGATTACTAATTGGTTGATTTAATAATGTATACATATATATATTTTTCCACGATGCGGTTTCTCCATAGAATTGATTTTAATCTCTTTGCCAATTACGCTAGTTAATTTGTAATTTATATTTTATGTATTTTGTTACTTATCCATTGTAAGGAATATATATATATATATATATATATATATATATATATGTATATTTGTATATGTATGCATATTCTGCACGTATACAATTTTATGTCTATCGGAGTGTTATAACGCAATGTATTTTCTTTATATTTGTTAGTTATCAATATGTATTCCTGTTCCGTTCCTTTTTCCTTCCTTGCTTAACTATTTATTTTATTTGAGTCGCGAAGTGCTTTGATTAGTTTAAAATTACTAATTGTTATTGATTATAGTTTATCCTTAGTTAATAGCATATCGTGGTATGTTAATTAACTTATTCAAATCGTGAGTTGGTCCTGATTGATTCAATCATAGTTTGGATTGTCAAGTCATAAATTATCATAGTTAATTATTTCAAATCGCGGGTTGATCTTGATTGATTGAATTTCAAATCGTAGTTTTAATTTAATTTAATTGTCGAATCATAGGTTATTCCTGATTGTATATTGTTACATGATGTTATGTAGAATTACTACACTTATTAATTAATTTATTCTTTTTTTTTTATTGGTTTATTAATTAATTTCCAAGTTGATTTAATTAATTTATCCTTAGTTTATTTATCCGTAATTCATACTTAGTTGAGGTGTCAAATCGTAGATTATCGGTTCGCGGCTCGCTTGGTTTAATAGTTAGTACAGGTTATGTTGTCTTTAGTAATTTACTAGTGCATGTGTCTATTATTTCGTTTTATTACGTTGCGTACAATTATTCCTNATTTTAGCAAGTCCGCGGTTCATTCGATTTATTAATTAATATTATTAATGATCCAGATAAACTTTTTACTTTTTATTAATAAATTATATTCAGTGTTTTAGCGTTTCTTACATACATTCGTCCCTATTTGTTAGTTTACTAGTCTCCTTTATGTAATTATATTACGCGTGTCTATATTTAATTAATCTTTTACTAAAGCGTTTTATCTTATTTTATTTTAATATATATTTTTCCTATTTTATTGTGTGCTCGAATTACGGCTCGCGTTATTTAAATATTGTAGTTTTCCATGTTTCGTTACGGCACGTGCGGAGCGCGGGACGTGACAAGTTTAAGCAGGGGGGTACACAGTGATCCTCAAATAGAACGACACGTGGATGGTAGCTTACTTCATACAAGTCATACAGAAGAAGTATATGGCAATCGGAGACGTAAACCTGCGCGTTTTGTAAAAAAAAATCGTCGATTAATCATTAAACCTGTTTATTCTTTGAAATTTATAACAGCATATCAAAAATTGGAATTTCCGTGTAGAGAGCAGTAATGATTCCTGTAATTCTTTACCAACAAAAATAATCAATAAATAAATGCACATATTAACAATAATTATGCAGAGTTCACATACTCATTGCGATTGTCCCGTCCATGGGTGTCCATAGAAAAATTACATTCGCGACGAGAGTGTCCAGACTGTTCGCAGAAAAATCGTAACAAAAAAAGGAATGGTTTTATGCAAACTAAGTACACAATAAGCACAATACATACAACACGCACTGTCAGCATTACATACATTACACACCCAAATCACTCACGTTAGAACTAAATAGAAAAATAAAAGAACTGCAGAAGTTCAAAAAATAAAAAGGCCTAAAAGGATTAATTTAACTTTACAATTATTAACTTTATATTTACGCAGTTCACCTAACGTTTCTCCTTCGTTGTGGAAATGATTCTGTTCTTCTAGAATTGCCCTACCCTTTTACCACATTTTTAAAATCGGTAAAACATGTTACATTGCAAAGTAGTAATGAAATTTTCATTTATAAAGAAAAATTTACGATATTCTTCGCCAACGCTTTCGTTTTTCTTTTTCTTTTTTTTTCTTGTATAACTTGAAATTAACCTGGAACAGTCATGATATCTGAAAAGAAAACGAACTATCTATTGAGAAAACGAACAGAGTGCTCACCGGATGTGCTTAAAAGTGATTAGAGACACCTTACAAGGATAATATCATTTCGGTAATAAAAGCCAAAACTTGAAGGAGCTATTTAACGCAATAAATATAATTTTTCATTTAGCTGTACGTTATTCTTGCACATTACTTCATAAAACGATACCTTAGTTAATCCTTCGAGTATAAGGGTAAAATGTTTTTTCTGTAGTTTCTTTTGGTTTCCCCATTTTTTATTTCATATATATGTATGTGGCTATTCTGATATGCAGTGATCGGTAATTTGTATGGAAAATGTATTCATGCTAGATAGCATCCGATCACTTTCAGTAGCATTTCAAGAATACTTAATGCGTATGTGATCTTTTTGTGCACATTCACAGGCAGGATTATCGTGGTGCATGTGTAAACTTTATATAAACATTGTTTATACGTGCCTTCGTTTATTAATTATTTCTGACGGCAACAGATTAGAAAAAATACTAACCCTCTCTACTTGAAAATTCCATACTGTTCTTTTTGGATATGCTGTGATGGATTTTAATGAGTGAGCAGGTTTAATGTTTAATCTGCGATTTTTCTTACAAAACGTCGCGCAGTACGGTTTAAGTCTTGAAATGTCATAATCTTTTTCTCCACAATTTGTACGAGGTAAGCTGCTGTCCATGTATTGTCCGATTTGAGGATCGCAGTACAGCACATTGCCGGAGCTTATCTACTTTGGTTCGTGTAAGGAGATTAGGCCGCCCACAGGGATATTTCAACATATTTTTAATTATAAATAATTAGAAGCAGAACACGCAACATTTTCATTCTTGATTTTTCTGCTATTTTGGTTTCAAGAATCACTCCTTAAATAATTTTACACACATTGTCGGCCCTTCAAGGTTTTTCGGGCCTAGACCCCTCTTCGGTCCCAGTCGGTAGTCTCATAAACACTTACTTATTCAATGTTCATGAACAGCGCCTAATTCCGTTTTAACATAAAACGTATTACACTTAATTATGGCTTGTTAAGCACTTCGAATCGCACTGAATGTGTGCATATGACGAAAAATTTTCAATCCAATTTTACTTTCCTAACGTTAAGAAATATCTTCAGTTTGGACAGCATATGGAAAAAGTGTTCTCAGTATGCATGATTTCTTGTTTTAATTTTATGTTAAACATCATTCTAGGATATTACAAACTTTAAAATGCGAGCGAAATTGAGTTATAAAAATCAAAGATTTGTAGCAGGGTTAATTCAAACACTATCACTGATATAAAATATTAAGAAAAATCTAGAAAGTTCGAGATATCAGAAATGTAGTTGTAAATACACGCGTAGTTTTCAAAGCATCAAAATAGTCTTTCAAGACTTTTAAGGCTTTGAAGACTTTCAAGACCTTCAATATTTCCATGACTTTCAGGAGTTTTAAGATGCTGAATTCAAAATTAAGACTCGAGTAACCATTACTAATTACATTCATTCTTACATGAGTATGGATATTTATCGTATTTGGAAGTTTCTAAAAAAATACGTCTAAATAGGCCAAATCAAACAACGTCAACAATTAGAGGAATTGTCGCTTTATTTAAAAATACTGGAAACGCTATCAGGGAAAAGCAATGGTTTTTTATTCAACAACAATGAGGTAAATGTATTGACTACAATCCGAAATAATTACAGAATATCTGTTTATACATTGAATGCTTTACAATATATTAAAAAGAGATTAATTTAAACTCTTCAGTATACAAACTTCTTTTAGTAGATTTAGGACCCTGAACTAAACTTATCTTGTGAGTATCGGGGGAAACAGCTACAAATTAATTTGCCACAAAAATTCAAGCATGTAGATTCGGGAATAATTTTCCTTGGCATTCTTAAAATCATACTTATACATTGTTTTGTAAAGAACATTTCTTTGTTCAAGAAACAATTTATAGCGTCTCTCCACTATGCTATGTAAATACGAGCTTGGCTAAATCAAGGCTTCAAGAATAAATAAATTGAATAACGGTTATGTAACATTTTAGGTCTTAAAATTTGATATTTAAAAAACAATATTTTATCTTGGAAACACTCATTGAAAATGTGAGTTGCATAAAAGAATCATCAGAGTACGTGCGATCAAAACATAGGAAGCGTCCTAAAAAAGTGATACAGAATTCATAAGACATTATACTTATCAAATTAAAAGACATGTTTTAAAATAACATCCACTCTGTTAATTAACGTGGGTTTTGGGTCAATAACTGATCGATTCACACAGATTCGATTTTTGTATAGAATATATTTCTCCGCTCGTACAACACATCTTACCACACAGGAAGCACACAGTTAATTAACACGTGGACGACTTCTAAGACAAAAGAGCGTCGCTAGAAGTCGTACCAACTTAGCTTGTAGTAACTAGCGATCATACCACCTTAACATTTCTTAACACACTCAATAAAAGATTCCAAATTAAACATATTGATAATTGAAAATAAGTACAATTAATGTTAGGGATAGACAATACCGTACCCTTAAAATTTCTTCAAGAGCACTTAATCTCTCTAAGAGTGCACGAATCTTCATGCTTAATATTTCGTTATTATTTTCAATTATCAATATATTTAATTTAAAATCTTTTATTGTGTGGTTTTGGATGTTATTTCAACATGCCTTTTAATTTGATAAGCATTGCTTATCTAATCAATACGCGAAATAATAGATGAGTAAGTTACAGATGGATAAGAGATGCACGCTTCAACAGTATGCAGCATGGGGAGGCAGTTTAGGACGGTATTTGAGGTGGATAGGTCGTGATAGATGCGAAAGAAACATTTGAGTATATTTGACAATATATATTTATTCACATATACTCTGTACACATATGTACACTTTGCGTAAAACTCGTGATTACTATTAGCGGTTCGCGATTCGCGATTACAAGTTCGACTTCTGGTCGATGCGTTTTGATGCGCGATACAAGTTCGGATGATGATTGCTTAAGATATCGAGAAACTCGGATCAATTATTACTGTGAACTACCAACTATTGATTCGGACTGATGTCTAACGACTGATTTTCCGCCACGATGATGCTATAGAGGAAAACTATGATGTGTCTAAGGACGCGGCACGCGAGATTCGTTAAGGAAAGCCTTGGTTCGGAAAGTGAGGGAAATGGACGTCACTGTTAATTGGCTAATTTTGTGTTGGTGGTTGGAAAAGGATGCTAACCGCCCTTGAGAGAAAGTTGCTACCGGGAAGCATCGTATGTGAGAAAAGCAGATTTCCTGTATCTTCCCGTAGTAGGTGATAGATTTAGGGACTGTTAAGACACAGACTATTTGTTCCTTTGGAAAACCTTAGCTAAATAAGTACTAAGATTTATAGCGGCTCCTTAGACTAGCTAAAAATATATTATGAAGATGTATCGACATCTGGCAATCATCTTATCCGAGGAATAGGGTCTTGGTGTAGCGAGTCGCGGGACAAAAACCATTGGAAAGCTTACTGTCAAGTGCCGCTACATATTTATGATTATTTTGATAATTTGAATCGGTTTGTATTGATTGAATCGGTTAGCAGGAAATGGTAGTATAAGATTCATAATTTTGATTAATAAAACTCTGTAATGTCGTGGGCAGATTGCCTAAGAAATATTGGGTGAACCATACACAATGTTGCGAGAAAGCATAAGTACCGACAGCTAAAAGTTTCCAAACTTCAATGGACCGAGCGGCCCATCAATGTGTCGTTGGTCCTTCAGTCGTATAGTTACGCGGAAGAAGGCTTATGTGGCCATAACCGCAGGCCGTTACCGAAGACGTGTGTGGTAGAGCTATGAGGGAAGAGTTGTGAATTATCTATTTAGTTGTCTTAGTTATAGCACATTACTGTATTTAGTTCACGTTAAATAATCATCGTTTCCTGTTTAATCCATTGTGAATACCTCTACCAATAAACTTTACATATAGGATAAAAATCATTGAAAACCCTAATTTCTAATATTTCTGAATAAATAAATCTTATAACTCAATATAATTCGGGCGGTAGAATCATGTCGTGTGGATACATTTAATTATGTCTGTAAAGGATTGAATATTAGGTTTGAAATAATTAGATTCGAATTTATGCAAGAACACAGATATATGTATTATAATCAAAAACAAGGTCTATACCGACTCGTGGATTTTGAAAGATCTATAGTTAATTTGTAAGATTTGAATTAGGTCCCAATCTCACTAGATTGACATTTAATGAACGCAAAGGGAGGTTACATAAAAACTTCTTACAACATTTTGTCTAGGGAGCGCAATTTTTCGGCTCTTTATACACTATGAAAGTCCCAAAATTTCATGGTGGGATGAATCATGAGTTTATTATTTCCCGTATGTATCTGCGTATAAAAAAAATAATCTTTTGAAGATATCTGAGAAAGAATGGTTCTTATGACATAGTCTCCTAACTAACCAGTTCAATTCGCTACAATAAGCCATCGTGTATTCACAACTTGGTAAATAATATCGTAAGCACTGCTTTCTTTAGCCATAAAATAACAGCATTGGTCAACATCGGATGCCACGCGATAACGATAATTTTAATCTAATACTTACTCTCAATCCTCGACTACTACTCCACCAGAACATCATCCTTTAACATGCTTTAATATTCGATACTCTTAATCCCAATTGTATACGATCAGTACATACAGTGTATGCGAACAGCAATATCAATATAGTTCCCACAAATGAATATAAAAAGCTTCAACTATGCTTAATTCGCGTTCACTTGTATTCGTCTTCCGACCGCGTTACTATATCCAGCTTTTCTGGTTTCTGCACCTAGTGTATTAAATCTTAGTTAATTACTTACACCAGTGTATGGATTTAAAAGCTTAAAATATACACATTTGTTTGTAAAACCGAGTTATCTCTTTACGGTATCAATTCCTATCGATTATTCCACCTACGAAATCATCATGTCGAACGCGACCATTAATAACGAAAATTGTTCGCGAGCTCCGTTATATTTCAAATCTTCGAGCGATTTCTGAACGAGCAATCCTGTCGAAGCCAATTTCGGCTTAAAGAGACTTCAAGAGAAGTGTGCGAAACGAACGTGATAGCAGAACAGGTTACAGCACGCTTGAACTCAACGATTTAGTGATTTCATCTTCCAACAAGCGATGAAGCAACATATTGGGTCGTATTCTTCTAGAGCTCAGTCATTTGTAGACATACTTACTCCATAATTTGAAAGATTGCACGACATCCAGAGATCGCGAAAGTTGATAATTATCGCTACCCACAAGCTGGGATGTAATACAATAGTGGTGCCAATACATAAGCTATTACTTTTTTTTTTTTGTTTAGCGTGGAGGAAATCCGCACGGACACCAGGCTGCTTCTGGGGAAAAGCGGCGTGGTAGTGCCGGACTCCAACCGACTAAAACCTCCACGATGACCGTCTCGGCTGCGATCGAGAGGGGCCCGGGAACCGGTGCGCGACACACCGGGCCCTCCTCCGACATAAGCTATTACCGGAAAGCCTAACTGGTTTCTGCAAATATCAGTCATGCATTGACAACCTCTGCAATCTAACTATATTCATCGAAAAAGATTTCCAAAAAAATCCCCTTGCTGTATTTTCAGACATAAAAGTTATCTTTGATAATATTAATTGCAACACCTTGTTAACTAAATTGGTTTCAATTGACTGTTCGAAGAACCTCATTCTATTTATAAAATTTCTTTTATAGAAACGAATTATTACTACTGAGAGTACTGACAGAATGAGTGATGAAGTTAGGCAAATCTATAAAGGGATTCGGGCCATCAGATCGGTCTTCCAGAACTAGGAGGTTTGGAGAGATCGTGGAGGGCTCCCGTTATCCTTCTGGATAACGCAGGTGCTTGCCAGGCATGGGGTATTCGGTGAGTACCTGCGGAAAATTGGAAGAGTGGTGACGAACACCTGTCACCACTGGGAAGAGGGCGAGGACATGGCCCAGCATACGCTAGAGTTTTGCCCGGCGTAAGGCCACCCGCCATGACCTGTGACTAGCGAATGAGAGTTTGGACTCCTTGTCAGTCATGGAAGCAATGCTGAGGGGACAACAGGAGTTCCTTGCAGTCCGCTCCTATTGCGAAGAAGTAATGTTCGCAAAGGGGCGGGCAGACAGGGAGAGGGTGAGTACTTCTCACCCTTGTAGGGTCTCACGCCGGGCGCAAGGTCGCCCTAAGTGGTCATAGGGGTAGTCGCGCCGAGGAGGTTCTGGATCCCCCTTAGACTTGCAGACGGCCCAGGGGATAGCGTTGAGAGATGTGGTCCTTCTCAATGCCCAAACTAAACCTGAGGAATGACTCTCTCAGAATGGGAGAAGATGCAAGAGTACTCCGGCAGCAATTCGAAAGAAATCCCGGGGCATTCCTGTTAAGTGTTAGGTAGGCCACCGTGGAGTTTCAGTAGGTAAGTCTGGCACTAACTCGCCGCTTCCCAGAAGAGCGGCGGGGTGTCCATAAGAATTTCCCCATGTATAAAGAAAGAAATCTATGAAGGGATACCTGAAAGGAACGTCATTAACCCACTGCTATACATTCTTCCCGCAGGGTAGGTCCGCTGGGAGTGTAGGTCGCTTAACTCGGCTACAGTCCCGCTTCGCAGTCCTTGGGTAGTAGTGAACCCCAGAACACGAAGCCAGGGTGGGACCGTCGGGATAAGTCCCGGGACCAGATCATCGGCGTTGTCTGAAGCCGGGTGCCTTGGGCCCTCGCTTACGTGAGTCCCATCTGGAACTGTCGAGTAACGATAAACAGGAACTCAGGCTGACGGTGACGTGGCCATTCATTCACACCAATAGTTCCACCAATGACTTAAGTTGGAACCACGGGACCTCCCCGCTCGGCCAGATTAGATTGGACTCGTGGAGGTAGTGGTTGAAGGCCAAGTGCTGGCCAGATGGCCGATAAGGGATTGCCTCGGCTTCCCCGATAGCCGTCGGCGGGGGAGCAGCGTCCCAACTGCTCCGAAACCGTCCTGGAGAGACGGTAGGGCTCGAACTTACGACCGGGTCCTCTGGCTACGACAACGAGTCTGTCTGTCTCGCTAGTGAACGAACATACGGTGTCACGATACAAATACCGCACCTAGCGAGATTCCCTCTGCGTCTAACGCAGGTACTACCGATAGTCCCGATAGAAAATAAACCACCCTTTCTAGTCCTTGCTCTAGACCACATATTTTCAATCACTACAACTATATAACACGTGGATGGCTTGCTCCTGCGGGAGACTATTTTCCAGTTTGTCTACTTTATTTCTTTAACGAGGTCAGTGGGATGGAATATTTCCTTCTTATCCTTCTTGTGATATGGCTTTTGATCGTTTCAGCAACCAGGTGGTTTAGATGTGTTTCAATTCTTTCTTTGTATTTTTTTGCGTATCTTTCTTCCTTGACCATTGGTATTTTTAGGTCTTTACCTAAATCCTCGTTTCTGACATACCATGTGGCGTTAACTCTATTCTACGCTGAATTGAGAATTTCGACTAGTTAACCAATACACCTGTCTTCTTTTTACCTATATTTTGTCTATTATTGATTTCATATGATATAAGTTGTGAATCTAAGTGGAGTCCTAGGTATTTAACTTGCCTTGTTTGTGGTATGTGTGTGCCATTCAATTGGATATTTAGTGGTTTCCGTTTTGCTCTCGTAGTATTGTGACTGCTGCTTCTGGATTAGTGTGATTGATTAGTACAACTGTATCGTCCGCGAATGTCAGTATACTGTTTGTAGTTGCTAGTATGTTGGCCATGTATAGTAGTCCTAAGGAGCTTCCATGCGGTAATCCGCCTTGATGTCTTTAACTTCAGAATGTGTCTTTTATTTTTACTACAAAGGTTCTATTACTTAGGTATGATTTGAGTAAGTGATAGATTTGTTTCAGGAAATGTTTTTTAATTGTTTGTAAAAAGCTTTCATGGTTCACTTTGCCAAATGCTATATCGATTTCCATGAAGAGGGCTGTACGATATTACCTCTTTTCTAGAGCAAGTAAAATTTTATTGATGAGCCTGTGCATTTGCTCTTTTGTGGAGTGTTTACTTCTGAATCCAAATTGGTGATCTGGTATTAATTTTTCTTTCTCTATTGTTGGTTTTAGATGGTCGTATATTACTTTCTCTAGTATTTTGGAAAACACAATGAGTAGTGATATTAACCTGTAAGATGCAGTTCGGTGTGGGTATTTGCCTGGCTTAGGTAGTATTATGATCTATGCTAGTTTCCATAGAGTAGGAAAGTATTGAATTCTTAAAATTGCATTGAATATTATTGTCATTAATTGTATTGCGTGTAGGGAAAGGTTTTTCATGATTTTACCACTGATTAGGTCGGTTCCTGAAGCTTTATTGTTTTTTGTTTTCATGATTATATTTATAATTTCTTGAACGGTTGTACTAGGTATGGTGCAGCGCTTGTCAGTTGAAGTACTAGTATTTTACGCATCTTCGTCTGAATGACATTTGGAATTACTGACGTTAATATTACATGTGGTAAATGTGTTACAAAGATAGTTGGAAAAATTTTTAGCTTGCTCTTCGTTGCTTCTGACCCATGTGTTGTCTGTTTTTCTGATTTCTGGGATTAGTTTTATTGGCTTCTTTATTTTGTTCGTGGCTTTCCATAGAGAGTAGTTGGCATTCTCATACGCAGAGATTGTCTCTATGAATTTTGAGAATTCGTTATTTTTATGATCTTCTATTTTATTTTTTATTTCCTTTGCAAGTTTATTTAGACGTTTTTTTGTTTTCACATGTTCTATGTTTTTGCTATTTTGCTTTCGCTTTTCTTTTTTCTCTAGTTTTGTCAAGGATATCTGGTGAAATTATTTTTGTTTGCCTGTTATTTGGTTCATAAGTCGTAGTTGCTCATGCTGCTTCTTGTATAATTTCTGTCAATACTGTTACTGCTTGTTCGATATGTTCGGGTGTTCTCAGTGGAATACTGCAGTTAATTTTGCTCTCAATTAATTCTTTAAACGCTTGCCACTTGGTGGTTTCGTTGGAAAGCAACTCTGGATTGCTATAAAGTATTGGTTTGCTTGTGTATGCTATTATTATCGGAGCTAAGCTCAAGACTGGGTGCTATTTTTAATTTGCTTGCGTTTAGTCCATTTATAATTGCAAAATCAAGCAAGTCAGGAGTTTTCTTCAGATTTGTTGGCCAGTGTGTTGGTCTTCCTGTGGATAATATATTGAGATTACTAGTTCTAATATATTTCTATATTCTATATTCTAGTGTTCTACCTCGAGGTATGTTAATTCTTGAGCCCCATAGCGTGTGCTTTGCATTGAAGTCTCCCACTGCGATATATTTGTCATCTCAGGATTGAAAGTACTCTTCCCATTTTTCTAATGTCATTTTCTGTCGCGATGGTGCGCGGTGGTATAGGATTTTATTCATCTATTTTTCCTGTGTATGGGCAGTTTATTGTTAAGTGGTTTTTTGCACATTTGACACACGTCGGGACTCTGTTGCAGTAGTTTTTTTGTGTGTCCGTATTGTTGACGCCGTATGCATTGCGGTATGTTCTTTTTGAATGAAGTGACTCAATTGTTACTATCGTGTTTAGAATTTTGTTAATGTCGAAGATTTCTTTGTTATTAGTTTTGGGTTCAAGTCCTATTAAAAACAATAAACAGTAAAACAATGGCTGTTTTGTATCGTATCTGGTTATATTATTTATTGTTCTTACTTAGTGTTCGATTTTTGCTAATACCTCACATATATTTTTTGTGTTTGTTCTTGGGTGTAGTTTGTTAAGAAATGTTAAGTTGGTATGATCGCTAGTTCTTACAAGTTAAGTTGGTACGACTTCTAATGACGCGCTTTTGTGTTAAAAGTCAACCACGTGTTAATTATCTAAGTGTATCCGGTGTGTTCAGACGTTTTGTACGAGGTGGCGAAATATAAAAGGTAAAATAGAATCTGTGTGAATCTATTAAATATTAACCCCAAACCTATATTTAATAATATAGTTCTCTAATTACTACTTTGTAGTTCTTTTCTGTTTTGAGTTGGTATGTATGATACACAGCGTTTTTCTCCTTTAATGCCTGTGTCACTTTTCGAAAGATTTCTGGAGTATTTGTTTGCACTTTGACTTGTTCCAGCTTTAATTGTTTTATACTGTAGTTTTCTGTTCCGGCAGTGTTGTTTAATAGTTTAATAGGGGGATCTATTATTCGGGCATCAATGCAGATCGGTGATGTCTTGGAATCAACGATTAATTAATTAATTGGTTAAGTTTACGAGACAGTAGATATTTGAGAAAGTTCAGTTTAAAGGCGATGAAAAGCTTCAAATTATATTTTGTGAGAATTAAATATTGTTGTGAAGAATGTTTACCCGACGTATTTGCAGCGTTTAAAAGCTATTATTTCGAATTTGAGAACTAAGCACAATACAAAGTTTCAAGAAACATGTAGAATTAAAAAAAAATTAGAGAAAAGAAATTCCAGTTGATTAGATTTTGCTTATAGTTCCTAACATTGAAGATATTAGTAAGATTCGGCAAGCTTCAGGGGTCAAGTCGCCCTTCTATGACATTCAAATATAAGTCGAATTGATGATAGAGACGAGAGCTACAAATATCAACAAGAATTGTGATCGTGATGCACAAAGAATATTATAGGCACGTCGTCATGCAGCTAAACATTCTGGAGATAATTTGTATACTATCGTTGACCAAATTTCTAAGACTCTGGAACAATCAAGAAAAGCTAAAAAATTCTTGAATACAACAATGATTTCACTTATTTAAAAAAAACTTGAAGATGTCCTAGCATTTCTCTTAGATAATTATATTTCCAAGAATATGAATACGAATATGGATTTAGAGGTGAAAGCATGTGATGTGGATGACCACTCTATAATAAAGCTCGAGAAGCCGAAGCCGAATGTAAACCAGCGAAGGAAGCAATTTCAATCTAGCAAACTGAAGTTGAAGTTTCATTGGAAAATATAAACAAAGCTACAAGTCTGATACACTTGATTCAAACGTAAACGATGGTAACTTACTTATTATATCGCTGATCCTCTCCGTTTATTAAGTAAAAATAAGGATTTTACTACAACTCACAGTCTACTAGATTTTGTCAATCGATAGAACTTCTAATTATTAAGATTCTAATTATTAATAATTATTAATCTAATTACTATAATCTGAATCTTCCATTGTTACAAGAGAACTTCCGTAACCTGGAAATCCTTCCTTTCTTTAACTGTACAGTAAAAAATCTTAAAAAAATATCAGACGATCTTTTTTACGTATTTTCAATTCTTCAAGGTGAAAACATTCCTGTATATGTTCACAACTGTAATAGATATAAAATAAATAATTGTAGTAAAAATTGAATGGTGTTTTATGTTTTATAAGACGGTGCTATCAAAGAAATAAAAATGTTTTGATGAAATAAAAAATTTGTCACCACTGTTATTCTACAAAATTTTGATTCTTCCATCACATCGAAAAATATGCAGAATAAATGTAGATCGATACGTTAAATTACTAAACTTATCGAATAATGTGAAGGAATCTGTGACGCATTGTACAAGTTATAAAATTCCGAAACATTATTTATTTGTGAATACACATTAAATGCCATATCAAAACAAGGAATTTGCAAAGTCTGTGCAACGGATTGTTTATACTTGATTGACAGATATCATTGTTATTTTACATCATACGATACAAATATACAAAATATTTGTACATGTACACGCATCGTTCAACGTTCAACGATGGGCGTCCTAAATGAACGCGTCCGTTAAAGTTATTTAAATATCACATTGTCCGACAGGCATAAAATACTTAATATATTTAGTTACATCTATGCTACATGCTTTTTAGCGTAACAGAATATTCAGAATTTTTCATAATAGTGATGATGGAAAACTTTTTATTTAAACAAAAAACTTTTATTACTTTAATTCTATCATCTTATAAAACATAAAAAACATTCAATTTTTATTGTAACCATGTTTTGATAAACTGAGAAACTGAAAATGAGCCAAAAAAATTGATACTCTTCTTGGGGTTTTCTAAAAACCTCCATAGTTTCAAAAATACCATAATTTTCTGGTTAACGAAGTTCCTAGTTAGTCAAAAAAACGAAACCTAAAGAAACACACAAAAAAAGTTGCAAGTGCTAGAAATTGAATTAAATGGTATTCTACGTATACAAATCTACTTTTCCTCATTCCTATCTTTAATAAAAGGAAAAGTATTGAACACGATAATTAGCACGGTCAATTCAGATATGCCCAATTTGCCACACAATACCTCGAACTTTTAACGATTTGCCTAACAAAACAAGCGGTGGTGGCGTTTTACCGAATATCAATGCATTTATGTAATATCACGGTGTGGAATATATTATTAATTATATATTCTGATATTTAAGATTTATTTAAAATGAATGGATTGTACAGATGCTGATTTGACAGAAGAACGATGGTTGTTTAAACATGAACTAAATACAAAAATCATACTGTATCTCAAAAAACTCTCGCAACTCAACAATGTTAACAACTCCATCTCTCGACAACGCAACTCGCACTCTCTGACGCCTCGATCGAAACTCTTCGACTTCTCAACTGATACTCTGACTCTCACGTCTCGATTGACACCGACTGTTCTAGCATCCCTTTGTCTTTTCTTAGGCCCACCATGCACGTGTTCCGCAGCCGCTCGTGGCCAGGATCACGTAGACCTTTTCTACAAAACTATTCAACTGAAGGACCGACGACATATTGATGGGCCTAACGGCGCTTCGGCTCTTGCGACACTGTTTATGGTTTATTTGATATCTCTTAAGCCTTGTGCCCGCGATACTACATTTATATACGGGACAAGTCCTCTGCGCACATGGATAAGGATCTTCTAATGCTGTCTTCATATTTTGTATAAAGACGATTTTTAAGTCTGGCAAATTAAAACTGACAAAAACAAAACTGGCGTTCACGCAGGAAAACGAGGAGTTTAGCACATTTTGTGGAAAAGATTCGAATTGATAGTAGATAGATAAAACCACGAAGTTCTGGCGCTACGTAACAACCATGGTAATATGGCTCCCAGAGATTTTGAAAATCCCGAGACTTTTACTGAATGTCTTGGCTGAAACTTTTAGCAGTTAGGAAATTTCAAAACCATTTTAATCGCCATAACTAATCAAATTTAATCTACCATGTTCTAATCAATTCGCATGAATTTCATAAGCTTTGGTCTAATACAGCTGAAATGTATATCGTAAACTATGAATAACATCCTATACTTGCAACAATATACAGCGTGTTCAACTACAGGTGTAAAGAAATTTAAGGCGTGATTCCTGACGCTGAAATAAAACGAAAATCCAAAATAACAAAATGTGTATTCGGCTTTGTTTTTTAGTCATTGATAATTAAAAATCAGGTATCCCTACCCGGGGAGCGTAGGACCACGCCCTGGGAAACCCGATGAATCTGATATCCTCCTATAGTAGGGTGGCGGCTAGTCGGTGCCTTTGACACCCGGCAGTTCGCTGATCCGGTGCGGAGAATTTCGGAGAAGTTGGTGGGCCCATACCTGCCAAAACCACTCACCTCACCTTCTTGTGGGGCTCTCTGACAACCTACATCGGCTCAGCCGGTGTGCGATGCGACAGAGTGAGTGGCACCGGGATTGGAACCTCCGTTGATGTCCTCCACTACGTCGTAATCGAACAACCGTGACCGTCCGGGGATGGACCACCAGGCCCCCGGACGTGTTCATACGTCTAGCGAAGGCGACGCGCGGACCGCGGGGTCTCGAGGAGGGTAGAAGTAGCCCGATGTCACGACCATTGGACCGGAATCTTCGTGGGGTAGCATGCTGCTGCGGCGCGGCGGCGGTGGGGAAGGGGGATGAGATCCGGCGACGAAATGTTGTCGTGTTCTTCCTCTTCGGCTTTTGCGGGCGCGCTCGGCAAGCGGGCGCACCGCAGGATTACCGCGTCCGCGGAAGTTGCCGCCTCAGCGCTGGCGCTCCCGATAAAAGAAAGAAGATGGGCGCAGGGCGCGGGGTGGACATCAACATCAGCATCGGCACCGAGACCGCGGCTCTGGCCGCCTCCAGCTCCACCGCCGACTTTGAGCCGCTGGAGTCGGTGGCGGAGCTTTCGCGCATAAGAGTCGGCTACGCGACCACCGACCTCAGGACCGAGATCATGAGGGATATGGAGAAGGTCGAAAGGATCGCCTCCATCTCCAGGAATCTGAAGGCGACGTGCGTTGGCCTCGGCGGTTGAGATTGGCCTCGCGGAGGGCTAGAGCGTCTAGCGCTGAGCTTTAGCAGCGCACGGTCGCCATCTCCGCCATCTTCGACGATGGCCGATATTTGTCGCCTCCGCATCCGCGACGACGCCGTCGGCGAGGACGACGCGAGGAGTGATGACACCAGGATCGAGCCGGTCATCAAGCATTATGGAAGGACGGAGGACGGCGCATACCTACGGAGGAGAGTGGGCTATCTGGAGAGTGAGGTCAGTCGCCTCCAAAGAGACAGTGAAGCGGCTGACAAAGGAGTGCTCGGAGAGGGCAGTAACAGGAGGTTAGGCAGTAAGACTTAGGTGAAAGACATGCGGTGGGGAATTCCACCACGAGGGGGCGAAAGCAAATGCTCCCGGGGCCCCGACGGGTGCGATTATGGATTCCCCTCCCCCGCCTCCCCTGCACTCCCGGCCAGCATCTAGCCGTTTCTGCTGTTCCGGTGGGGCGGGAAGCAACGAAGGTGAGGTCGGGAAAGGAACAAAAAAGTCCGGTGTTCAGGGCCTCGAGATCCGCTAGAGGATCTCAAGGCTCTGCTCCTCCGTAAGGCGGAGGAATGGCGGCAGGAGATGACGCCTAGTGATGCAATCCCCCCGGTCACGGACGCTGTTGCCCTTTTGAGAAGTGTGCGAGCACGGTCACGGCTGGCGAGAAACACCTCGCGATCGATCGCGGAGTCGTCGGTCGATGAAGCAGACGGATTCACCAGGGAATCGTCGTAGGGAAAGACATGAAGAATAGGCCAAAGAAGAGAGGGCCAGAGGTGCTGCCTCCTCCAACGGCCCATACGTCGACCGAGGGCGCGAGAATTAAGGGACGGGCGTCATCGTCGTCGTCGTCGTCGTCACCCAGGACGGCAACCGGTACCAGCAACGAAAGGTTGAGAGCGAGGACTTTCGCCGAGATGGTCGCCCGCCTCCGGCACCCTCCCGCGCCGGGAGAGGATCCGCGGGAGGAGCGGGCGGCGGTGGCGGAGTGGCAGCTAAAAAGGCTGCCGTTAAAACGGGACGGAACGTCAGCGGTCGGGGCGTGCGTAGAGAGGGTATACCCGGACTTCCTCGACCCCCACAGTGTGCCTGGAGTTGGGTCACGTGCTCCGGGACTGCAAGTCAACGGTCGACCGTTCGGACCGTTGCTAACGGTGTGGTATGGACGGACATCGTGCCAGGGACTGCCTGGCGCGGATTCCCAAGTGTGCAGTGTGCGCGGACTTGGGACTGTCGGCGTCCCGTCTCATGGGATCACCGGCGTGTAAAGCGCCGATCTGTAGGAAGAGGGCCGTGCAAGAGGTAAGAGCCGTCCCTGGCGACAGCGCAGGTGCGACGGTAAGGAAGGAGACAGTGCTGTCAACCGGTCCCATGGAGGCCAGAAGTGAGGACAAAGAAGTTGGTCGCCCCAACTGAGAGGGAAACGGCCGGGAGGAGGCTATGGAGACGGAGCCTTTCCCGACGTGAGCGGAAGAAGAATAGGAGGCAACTCCTATTCGCCGGGTTTAGGACTTAATGTTCCAGAGCCTGGTGGAGCAGTGGCGATCCTGGTGGATCGGCCTGGCAGCAGTGGCCGAGCCGCACAGCGTCACGGGGCGCTGGGGACCTGATAGGCTTGGTCGCCATATTTTGGATCGGGATCGCGGGAAGCTCCTCCTGCTCTGTGATCGAGTGGGGACGGGGTTTCGTGGCTGTGGAGTGGGGCGACCTGGCACCGGTGGCCGTTTACGTGTCGCCCAACATCGGTAGGACAGAATACACCTCCTTCCTGGACGGACTCGCGGCTTGCGTGAAGCGTTTGGGCGCCTGTCTGTCACTAGTCCTCGGGGACTTCAACGCTCACTCTACGGCGTGGGGCTCCCGCAGGACCAATGGAAGTGGGCGCGTCGTACAGGACTGGGCGGCCGCGTTCGAACTCCAACTTTTGAACCGGAGCTTGTCCAGCACGTGTGTTGCGTGGTGGGACGAGTTCATAATAGACCTCACATGGGCAAACCCCGCCGCATTCTGCCGTGTTTCCGGTTGGGGCATGTCTCCAAAGGAGACCCACTCAGACTACCTCTACATCATGATGGAGGTGGCGGTTGGTGGCGCGATGGGCGACCGATCATTACGCGCGGGTCCGTCGGCCCACCGGGGAAGAGAAGGAGATTCCCGCGGTGGGATGCGACCCACAGCGATGAGGACTTCATAGTGGCGGCCGATATAGCCGTCGTCTGGTCGGAAGAATCCCCTGCCGACGAAGACGCGAAGGTAGGAACAATCCGGCTGAGGATATGCACGCGATCTGTGATTCGTGCATGCCATGGTCCGGAGCCCCGCGTCGCGCTGGCGCGGTGTACTGGTGGTCCGAGGAGATTGCTCGTCTCCATGAGGCGTGCATCCGCGCTGGGCGCCAGTACACCAGGTCCCGCCATAAGCGGCGGGTGGACGAAGCCACGATGGCTCATCTGTACGGGGCCTACCGCGAAGCGCGGAGGCCCCTGTAAGGAGCTATCAAGGAGGCGAAGAGGCGGACTTGGGACGAACCCCTGACCGCATTCGACTCCGATCCCTGGAGCGCCCCTACAAAATGGTGTTGAACAGACTCCGACCTTGAGCGCCTTCCGCGACGGAGAGCATGGACCCTCGGTTCCTGGAGGAGGTTGTCGGCGCCCTGTTTCCTGGAACTGTCAACGAGGAAGCGAGCAGGGAAGGCAAAGAGCTGGAGCCGCTACCGCCGAAGGAGGAGCAAGAGATACCCGACATCGCGGGAAGTTGGAGCCCGGAATCGGTTCGAGTTCCATCGAGGGCCCGCTTACCTGCAGGGTTCGGTCCGGGCATTCCTCCGGGACCGCTGTATAGTCTACACCGGTCGGGGCGGAAGGATAATGGGGAGGGCGGTGTGCCGCGATGTCCCACAGGGGTCGGTGTTGGGCTCGTTGCTGTGGGACATCGCTTACGACGCGGTCGTTCGCTGGCCCCTGCCCTCGGGCGCGGGCATGGCGTGTTACGCTGACGACACCTTGGTCCTGGCTGGGAGGCGTTGGTGGTACGAAACGCTACGCCTTGCCGAGGTCACGGTGGCGTGCGCCATTCAGTCCACACAGAGGCTGGGCTTGAGCGTGTCCCCCGCCAAGTCCGAAGGCATTTGGTTATACGACCCCCGGCGGAAAGAAGCGCCTCCGCCCGGCCTTTGCGTATACATTGGTGGAGAGGATGTCCGGGTGGGGCTCCAAATGAGATATTTGGGCCTCGCCATTAACAGTCTGTGGATGTTCGGGCCGCACTTCGAGTTCTTGGTCCCTGGTTCGTCGGCTGTACGAGGGGGTGGTTCAATCCCGCGTTCTTTACAGGGCCCCGGTGTGGGCGGAAGATCTGATGGCGAACCGTCCCAGTCTACTTCTGTTGAGGAGACTGCGTAGGACGAGCCATCAGGATCGTTAGAAGATATCGAACCATATCCTACGTGTCGGCGTCTGTCCTGGCGACTTCTCCTCCTTTCGAGCTTCAGATTTTGGCGCTCCAACGGGTGTATCAACACCTAAGGGACCTATGCTCGCTCGGGCTTACTTCCCCTCCCTGTCGCTAGGCAGGTTGTCTCGAACGTCCGTGAAGAGGTGAGAATGGAGGTGGGGGCTCAGCGTGGTGTGAGAGCTGTTCTTCCTAATTGGGAGGCTTGGAGGGACCGTGGCGGGCTCCCGCCGACCTTCAGGATGACGCAGGTGCTCACCGGATATGGAGCGTTCGGGGAGTACCTGCTAAGGATTCAGCGGGAGGTGACTGGCTCTTGTCACCAGTGTCAGGAAGAGCAGGACACGGCGCAACACACGTTGGAATTCTATCCAGTGTGGGCAGATCAGCGCCGTGTACTGCAGCTCACCATCTGTGAGAGTTTGACCCCCTCGGCTATTGTGCACGCCATGCTGAGCGGGCAGCGGGAGTACCTCGCCTTCCGCTCCTTCTGGAAGTCAGGGTGTGACGGCGTCATCCGATCAGAGTCCCGCACCGCGGGGCTTCGATCGGTAGCCGCCGAAGAGCTGCGACATTACCGCCGCCCTAGGACGCCATAAGTGTCGTCACGCGGAAGGAGTTTCTGGACCTCCTCGGACTTGCACGACGGCGCGTTGTCTGTGGCGTTGGGAAGCGTGATCCCTCCTGGCGGTCAAATCGACAGGAAGGGCTCCCCAGAACACCAGGGGAGTAGACGAAGGAGTGCCCCGGCAGCAATTCGGAAGATGCCCCGGGACACTCCTGCCAAACGTCGGGATGGCCACTGTGGGGTTTTGGTCGGTTTGAGTCCGATACTATCCCGTCGCCTTCCAGAGGGCGGTGGAGTATCCGCGAGGATTTCCCCACGTAAGAAAAAAAATTAAAGTGGTTAGCATCTTAGGTTACGAACGTTCAAGACCCAGGTTCAAATGCCGGTGCCCGTAGTTCCATTTTTCTTCCACGAGACCTTAATTAGAAAGAAAAGCAGCAGACCCCCAGTAGCGACATCTACATCAGTAGCAGCACTATCATCTACATCCAATATCCACCTCATACTAGTCTCGGATGCGAAAAATACCACGCATGTGTTCTGCAACCATCTTCGATCATGGTCACGTACGCCTTTTTCCGAGTAATTTCGATTGAAGGACCGGAGGTATATTCTTGATCCATTAGGCCTATTAAAGTTTCTCGATATTTTCGATACTTACTTAACCCCATATTATGCTTTATCGCAACATTGTAAATATTCGTCGGTCTTTCTTAAACAATCTTTCGGCGATACTACAATAAGAATAAAACAAGCTCCTGGAAAGAGAATCATTGTGCCAGGGCTACGAAACGCGTTGCGTGCCCTGTAGTTTTAGTAATATGACGGTTATTCAGAATTGTTGCAGGTTCCGGGAGGTAACATAGCATATCGAAAAACACCATATTCAAGCTAGAATTCGAGTAGAGACGATTAATGTTTCCTCTAATCCTTTACTTCTATAAATAATCAATATTTAATAATAAAAATAGCACATATAAACAATTTTTATATAAATTTCATACATGCACCGCGACCATCCCGTCCTCGGATATCTACTGAAATATCACATACACATCAAGTATTCTTGAGATGCTACTTAAATGTAACTAGCTAGAATGTTGTCTTGCATAAACCACATACTTTTTTCACGTAAATTGTTAATCACTACATATTATAATATTCACATAAATATATATGCAATGAAAAAATGAAGAAACCTGAAGAAATTGCAAAAAAATTGTTTAATCTTATACTGGGATTAATTACGATATCGTTTTATGGAATAATATGTAATAATACAAATTAATGTACAATCAAGTGAAAAATTATAATTATCGCGTTGAATAGCTCTTTTAAGTTTTCGCTTTCGTTGCCGAAATGATATTATCCTTGTAAGGTAGTTCTAACCATTTATAAACACAACTGGTGAGCAGACCGTTCGTTTTCTCAATAAGTACATCCAACAATACCTTTAAAAAGATCATTTCAGCTATCATGACTAATTTCGAATCATCCCTGGCTAATTTCGAAAAAATTATACAAAGGAAACGAAAACGTTGACAAAGGATATCGTAAGTTGTTTTTTCTGAATGAACTCTTCACTACTACCTTGTTATATAACATATTTTAGCGATTTTAGGAACTTCGTAAATAGATAAAACAGTTCTGGATGGACAAAATTATTTCGATAGCCAAAGAGAAAGGAGGATTGTATAAACATAAAGTTGGAGTTAATTGTAAATTTAGCACAGATTTCTTATTCTGCTGTAAATGATTTTGGGTCTTTTCATTTTTAGTTCTTTGAACTTTCTTATTTCCTCTATTTCTGTATTTTTTATTGTTTTTTTAATCCTTTTTATTTAATTCCAACACAAGTGATTTAAGTGTGTAGTGTGTATAGTACGTATTGTATGTATCGCACTTATTGTGTACTTTGTTTGCAATACAGCGGAAATTATACTGAACATTTACTGTAATATAAAACGATTGTTATTTTCGTTGGGATTCTTCTATGGACGGTCTGGACACTCGTGATAAGCGTAAATTTTCTGTGGACAATCGTGCTATGTGTGATTTTTCTATGGAAACTTGTGATACGTGTGTAAATTTTCTATGGACACTCGTGGACGACACAAACGCGGTGCGTGTGTGATCTCTGTATAAACATTGTTAAAATTATATAAATTTGTACTTTCATTTATTAATTATTTATAAATGCAAGGGATTAGAGGAAACATTAATTCTTTCTACTCGAATATTGCATATTCTGTTTTTGATATGTTGTTATGAATTTCCATACGTAAGTAGGTTTTGTTGAGGAAAATATTAGGCTGGTATGATCACTAGTTCCTACATGCAAAGTTGATATGACTTCTAACGACGCTTTTTTGTTTTAGCGTCTGCCACGTGTTCATTATCAAAGAGTATCCGGTGTGTTCTAATGGCTCTACAGGATGATGAAATACAGAATATAGAAAACTGAATCTGTGTGAATCAATTAAATATCAAACTCCAAAACCTATTTAATAACAGGTTTAATGTTTAATCTATTTTTTTTTACTTCTAAATGTTATGTCTTCTTTTATACGACTTGTACTATGTAACCTGCTGCCCATGTGTTGTTCGATTTGAAGATCACTGTTACATGTCGCGACTCGAGCTGACCGACTTTTACTCGTATAAGGGGGTTTTCTCGATCGCAGGGATATTTCGGCAGACTTTTAATTATTGATCACTTAAAAGCGAAACCGGAAATGTAACTTTTTATTCTTCATCTTCGTATTATTTTTACTTCAAGAATCACCCCTTAAATTTTTACATCTGTAGTCGAACACTCTGTATAATAAAGCATAATGACTACGGTTGTAGCAGTAGTTATACAGGGTAGTTGGTAACTGGTGGTACAAGCGGAAAGGGAGTGATTTTACGTGAAAAAAGAAGTCGAAAATATAGAATAAAAATTTTTCGTTTGAGGCTTTGTTTTCGAGAAAATCGACTTTGAATTTTCGCTCGGTACGCGTGCATTTTATCACGTATCCATAAAGTGGATATTATCGCAGTTTAAGTTTGTTTTTGCCGTAACAGAAAATTAGGAATACATAATGAAATAATATAAAGTAATCATAAAGTTTATTATTACAAAAATTGCTGAAAAAAAACGAAAAATTTTTATTCTATATTTTCGACTTCTTTTTTCGCGTAGAATCACCCCGTTTCCGCTTGTAGCACTAGTTACCAACCACCCTGTATATGTTACACTGCAACCATTCTCACTGTTCACACGAGCGCCGGACCCGAACTAAGTGGATAACATTGTATATCATATGTGTTATATATGTCGCGTTCTCATTATGATTATGGGCGTGTAACGAGTCTTCATTTGGGTTAGACATTGTTGTTATGCAATAGAGAAGATATTAGTACAAGATACGAATACAAATATGATTAATACAGAATTTGACAAGTAACCGTGGTAATTAGATACCCGAGATGCTAATGGCAATGATCTTAGGTTCAATAACGAATCCGCGGTCAACGGGATAGCAAAGGTACTTTTCTCCAAAGCCTAAGTTGGACTCTTTGTTAAAAACGTGAAGTATTCACTGATCGTAAAGACGTTGTTTTACTCGCTGATGAGATCGCACGAGAGTGTTACTCGCGGTGATGCTGCAGAGGAAAACTATGATGGGATGTGTCTAGAATTCTTGGGAAAATCCCCAATACTTTATGATTTTACCCGATTATAATTGTCCGAGATTTGTGATAATGAGCTTGGGCTCGAAGTGACAACTAGTCGCTAAACGTAGCCGCGATCACGGGATGAACGTTTTTACCCAATAGAGGTATAGAGTAATTGTACAGCTCTCCTTAAAAAGAAATAGTTGTAGCAGCACTCAACAGTAAACATTCCAACGGTTTCTGTCCCGTGGCTCGCCACACGTAGACCCTATTTTTCGGGTAAGATGATTACCAGATGTCGATGCATTTCCACAGTACATGTTCAGCTAGCCTGAGGACCCGTTATAAATCTTAAGATTTAGTTAATTAAAGTCCTTCAAACAGACAAAGAGTCTTTGTCCCAATTACGGGAAGATATGGGGAAACCTACTTTCTCACGAACGGCGCTTCCCGCCAGCAACTTTCCCTCAAGGCCGGCTAGCATCCTTTTCTACCCACCGATATGGACATTGACCAATTAACAGCAACGTCAATTTCCCTCACTTTCCGAACGAAGGCATCGCTCCACGAATACGATGATCTCGTGTCTGTAGACACGCCAATATAGTTTCTTCTGCAGCATCATCGTGACGCATTAACGAGTTACGTAGTGTCTTTACGATCCATGGGTACTCTATGTTTTAACAAAGAGTTAGTTCAGTAACACTTGTACCGTAGACAAGGGAAGTTGGGTACGACTTGGACTTTGGAAGATGGCGCATATCGTTATCCCGTTGACCGCGGATTCGTTATTGAACCTAGGATCATTGTCATTAACGTTTCGAGTATCTGATTACCACGGTTACTTGTCGAAATCTGTAATAATCATATTTGCACTAGTCAATATCATCTCTATTGCATAATAACCATGTCTAATCACAACGAAGACTCGTTTCGCGTTCCTAACCCCAACCCTAATCATAACGTGAACCCGACATATATATTGCTGTGAGCATATAACAGCCACAATGTGGAATGCCATAGGCAACGCAAGCCACTGTATGATAGAAAGTAATCGATATATCGTTAAGCTGATCGACCTCGGCGATATCGATCAAATATTCGAGGACAGAAAGTTGCTTTCGAAACTTGAATCTGTGCAAATGCGTTCCTATCTTAAGACTGTATACCGTATACATTAATTTATTGTACAACCAAGTCAGTACGTGTAAAATATATGTAAATGAACCCAGTTATATCAGGACTGCAGAATATAGTGTCAGGAGTAGGATGCCCATTCGAACTTCGATAACAGATCCGATGCTCCAGGATTCCGTGCTAACGCTGCAAAGTTCCATCAAGTGTTAACTCACCACACAGTTACAATTATGGAAGCGAGAGGAGACGACCGAAGAAGCTGTACTGCTGGAGATGCAAACGACGATAAAAGGTAGGATTTTCCGTCCTGAACAGCAATTACAGTTACTATCGGGAACTGCTGACCATTCTGCGAATATCAAGACATATTTGCGGAGAGATTCGACGTACCAGACGGTCGATGTAAATAATGTAAATAGAGTATAGAGAAATAGAGTACTGCCTGCTGCAGCCTCGATGAGGGACTTGCCAGCGGGACCGAAGAGTTACATGCCTCTAGAATATGTAGCGAAATATGGGAATATGTGTGCTGCGCTACAATGTGAAGTCGTCTTAAGCGGACGGTTAAGATGAGACACATAGTGTCTTTACTTCACCAAGAATTGATTTCAGTTTTAGAATTTCGCTCCGAAGCAGAAACAGCCAATCTGGCACTTGTTGAACCTGTGAGAGACCAGGACATCTGCAGAAGGGTTGCTGGAAGAGGAAGAAGGTTCAGGGAAACGGGGAAGAATACTGCTTCGTTTTCCAGTGTCCCCCACATCAAAAACGATGAGAGAACTACAATTGGACTGCGTCGCTATAGGAAAATATTGATGGGATTCGACGCGAGATCTTTCTCGATAGACCTCATCACTAAATTTGATTCACAAGGCAATATCTGAATGGTAAAGTCTTGATGCGGCGAGATTAGATATTTTCGTTAATAATGAACAGAAAATGCAAATCTTTGAGAAAAAAGACTAGCAGTTGTAATAAGAAAATTAGTCCAAAGAGGAGTTTTTCATACCAGAAATGGTTAAAAAGTAGATCTTTCTTCAGAAACATCAATGTCAATTAGATTTTATACGAGAATGTTCCCAATTTGTCAAATGGAAACAATGGAGAACAAGGACCAGCAAACAGTGAAGATACCTGAACATCTGCAGAAACATTTTGCGTGATGTTTAGTCTGCTTAAGCGGAAAGCAAAGGGCTAAATTTATAAAACTCCTTGAGAAATTCCAGGTGGAGTAATTCCCATATTCGCTAGGAATTCTGAGCAGGTGGGAAAATTAGAATAGTGGGACACAAAATAAACACTGGGGATCATTCGTCAATCAGGATCATTCATGTACTACATCTACTACTACATCTCTGAGGGAAATTCGAAAAATTAATAAAAAATTAATAAGAATGACGAAACAGTGTGTTATAGAAAACTCAAAAAACCCCTGGTCATTTTCTGTAGTATTGGTAAAGAAGAAAAACGGATCGGCCAGATTTTGTGTGAATTTGCCTACATCTAGACAGCGTACCGAAGAACGGCTCATATCTACACCGGAGAGAAATTACTGCATAACCCGAAAGTAATTATTGGCAGTGGTGGTATCAATAGAACACTTTCACCACTATCTGTATGGACCAAAATATCTCGTCAGGGCGGACCACGCAGGTCTGCGATGGCTAATGTCCTTCAAAAACCCAACTACACAATAGCTCGCTAGATTTAGCTGCTATATGAGTAAAAAGATTGTCATCTACATGATGAAAGGGTAAGATTCATCTTTAAAAAGAAAAAACAAAGATACAAGGCTCTTTGTTGAGACGCGGTCCAATCCTCTCCAGCAATAAAGTATTACTATAAGATTTAAGATTCTCTAGAAATTCGAAACGTCATGCTATTTCAAAGATTAGCCGTGATTCTTTAGCAGCAGGACATTTCAACGTAAATAAAACCCTGACCAAGGTATCAAGTTTTGTTGGACCATTTGCCATCAAGATTTAGAGGTATGATACAGTCGTGGTAACGTCTGTTCGGCGAAAAGAGAATCAATCAAGGAATTTCTAGTGTTGGAACTCCATTTGGAACAGTTGCGTTCGACGTAGTGATACCGCTATCCAAGTTCCGAAACAGGACAAATATGCGCTGTTTGTGGTAAATTACTTCACGAAATGGCCCGAAATAATCCCAATATCAAACTAGTCGTCATAGTAGCAAAACTCCTTCTGCAGGAAGTTATCAGTTGACACAGTGTATCTATGAAAATACATTCCGACCAAGAAAGGAACTTTAGAGTCTGACATTTTTAACACTTCTTGTATACCTATTCCTACCCTGTCCGGTCAAAATGACCGATAATTAAAAAAGTAATAATTTTTATAATTTAACTTACATAATGGTAGATTTATAACTGAATGTATATAAAATGATGAATTTTCATAAAATTTTGTTCAAATTTACTTTTATTTAATTTCAATTATAGACTTAAATAAAATTACACTTTTATTTATATAGAGATATACAACATCGCTGCATTTTTTTACAAATTATCTTATTATTAAATGTACATTTGCCGTATACATATTTCCCGCATCTTGAACAGATTTTCGTAGTTTTGTAACCTTTACAACATTTTACTTGGCAAGCTTTTTGTAGTAATGAATCTGGACTTGTTGATAGTTTTATTGTATGCGCCAGGTTTATAACAATTTTGTGAATTTTCTATAAATTGGTCTCATACTGTAGATACCATTGCAAATTTATTGGTTCATAAACATTGGCTTCTTTCGCTCTTCCTATCAAATCATATAAACCTCATAATTTTAGCAAAGTTATTCCCGTTCATTGTTTTTGAAAAAGATGCAGGTCTTCAAATTTTATTCCACAAATATGATACATCTAAATTCCTTACCTGATATGCACCGCGGGTATATAACAGAGCAATAAATGCATCTAGTTTTGTTGTATCTAACTCCCACTTAGTCCCCAATATTCTAAATGCTTCTTCTTGCGTACATTTTACTATATGATCCCTTATACGGTGATAAATGATAAGATAAAATGCCGGTATAAAAAAAAACCCACGTATAAAAAAAGAAGGTTTGGGATTTGCATCTATTTCTTTCCAAACTGTTCCATCGGGCCCAGTCTCACTCTCTGCTGTTAACGATAACTTCTTTCTTTTTCGCCCTAGACGTGAATTTCGCCCTTCGCTTATTTATAATATTCTCATCTTCACTATTGCTGTCTAACTCTGATTCAGTTGTAAATAGTTTTTTGCGTGTTTCCATGCTGTTTTCAGTTGCTGAATTTTCTTGTTCGTCGCACACTGAACAATCTTCACCTATGTCCGTTATTTTTCTTTTATAATTTTTTTTTGGAAAGTCTTGACATTTTTAGGCTAAATATTTATCATAAAATAACACCATGTACGGAATACAAAATTATTGTCAAATTTTATATGCTTTACTTCTTCTTTTATACCAACTTTACACAAAACACTCTGAGATACTTTCTGTCTGGGTTTTAGAGATAACGATTTTAGATGTCAACTGATTGACTAACAAACTGAGATGTATTCTAGTCGAAAGAACGATAGCAAGTAAAAATATGGTCTGTGACGGCGATATTTATACGAAAATATTGATGGGTGCTGGTAGTTCTCTATCAACGGTTGCTCGAGGATGGAATTAACCGTTGAACATGAGAAAAAGCCGCTTTTTCCGTGTTTTATCGGAATGAGCAATAATCCTAAGAAACTTCTCGACTTTTAAAATGTTTGTAACAATTAATCGTAAAAAATGCTAAATTTTATGGATTATTATGGGCCTGAGTTGATATGTTTTGACACCTGATGGCCAACTTGATCGAGGGATGGATTATGGTTTATGATAAGATTATGGGCGTAAAAGTTGTTATTGTTTGTTATTACTGATTTTGTTTGTCATCTGATCTTTAGATAGCCTTTTCTTTGTACTGATTGCATTTATTTTAAGAGTAACTAAAATATTTTATCGGCTGATCAAATTGACCGCCCGCGATAGGCACGACAGAATACAATTTTTTTTTTAGAAAAGAAAAAATAAACTAGAGGTAAATACCAAAAAATATATCGTATGCATGTTTTATGAAAGATCATAAATTATGAAGCGAAAATGGTCAATTTGACCAGCAGTGGTAGGTTTAGTGTTAAAAAATTAATGAAGCAACTGGGAAACAAAAGGACGAGAACTACTTTGCTAAATCCACAGTCCCACGGTTTTGTGGAATGCTTAAATCGAAAATTATTACAATAATTATCAAAGTCCGTTGCAGAACATCAGCGCGACTGGGATGAGTAGTCTCGCTATTCCTTTTGGCGTATCGCTCCGTGCGATAGGAATCTATACATCTGCAGGAATTATACTGCAAATCGAGTCAAATGTACAAAGTGCATGCATGAAACATAATAACCATTATTGTATATGGTACAAGCATGTAATTTTCTACCTTCCTTATTACTATATACTGCTTAGAAACCTATTTATTTAAAATGATGATTAAAAAAGTAACAGAATTTACACCTATGTATATACTACGTCATTTTAACCCGCGTTTCTGGAAATCGATGAATTCGTCACGCCACGAGCTACACGTTTATCTAAATAAAATCATACAATTTCGTCTAAAAAGACGAAGGTTACCTCGAAATCTCGGAAACACAACCACCTAGAGAAACCACCACCATAAGAAACCTAACCCGAAACAAAATAAGTTTTATTTAATTTGAAATGAAATATAGTTTGAGAAATAATTGTGTGAGAAACTTCAAAAGGGACACCATCTGTATACTATATTTTTGATTTATAATAATTATATATAGTATTTGACAAGGCTTATGATATAAAAAATATGCAATAAACGAATTAATTAGAATCTGATGTAGTCATCTAAAAACATACTATTTCTTGTTGATGTTGTATTATTATAAAATACTACTGCAGTGTATGATACTTTAACAATATTTCATATACAACATTTAAAACAATCCATCCATACCTCCATTTACAGTTGCAACATTTACAATTTTGTTGGCGAGCATGATTACTCCACTGGCGACGCAGCTCGCAAAAGTTATTTAGCCATTTACAACTTGGTTTAGGTGGCGTAAAGCAATTCCACTCCATTTCTTCAGCGCATTGACAAGGTTCTAAGTGTGCTTTTTTATAGTGTGTGCTTATTGTACCATTATTAATAGATTGCAGAGTATTACAATCCGTAGGAATGAAATATCCTTCATTATTTTGACACAAACAAAAGTAAGAATCCGGTATGGAACCTCTTTTCATATGAATGTTATCATGGTTCACTATATTGAAAATGAATTTATTATATCACATATATCCATAAGTTTATTGATTTAATATATAGGTAGTATTTTACAATTAAAAATAAATATTAAAATATTATACTTATATATAACTTTCATTACAAAAACAAATTTTAAAACAGACTAATGAAATGTTTTATTAAAGAAAGATATCAGATCAATTAATATACACTGATAACTGATATTGATACTAACTAACAAACAATAATAAATTTATAGTTCTATTTTATTAAATAGTTTATAGTCTAAGTTTATTAAAGTTTAAGTATATTATATATTTTACTGATCTGCGTATAGAAAAATATTAAATAACTTACATTTTACTTAAATGTGATAAATATAAGTTAATTTTTTTATCCTATTTATTTAATTCATATTCATCAAATCAATATAAGTGTATAAACGCATATAATTATGAAATAAAAGATTATATCTTTTAAAGAGAGAGAATGAAAGAAATATATGTACATATATGTATATATATATTCTCTTCTTCTATCTTTTAAAAGATATCCTCTTCTATTTCATAATTATTGTATTAAATATATATATATATATATATTTAATACACATTATATATCATGGATTCTCTTCAACAATATTCATACTGAAACTTTTTATTTATTGTTAAAATAAAATTATTTTATTTCAAAATATAATTTAATAAAAGCTATTTAATAAGAACAAATAATTCATTCATTAAGTAAAGTATCAATCAAAGCGAAGATATTTGTTAAGTAATGAAAATACTAAATTAAGAAAACTAACATAAACAATATTACAAGTTAATGATATCTTTAACCACTTTCTCAGAACTATATGATTCTACATTATAATTTCTTTAACATATGTAATTGACTTGTAAGTGTATGTGTACTTGATATTATACACTACATTTAAATAATTTTGTATTCATATAATGTCATCTAAAAACTACTACTTAAAAGGCATTAATAATTCTGAATATCTATTACTAATAAACTAACCATAGTTATTGTCAACGCATAGTTCAATTTCTTCTTTCTTTTTACAACATGACATATTTGTTCATCAAATTACATAGTAAAATTTAATTTTTATCAAAGATTATGCTGCTATTTAATTCAAAATATAATTTTAAATTGTTACACAAATTTAGTCTACATGTTATTTATTTAGTTTCATAGGAATAGGAAAGATCTTCTATTGTCTTATTAAATGTTTTTCATATTACCGCTGGTGAACTTGAGGATAACCATAATGATAGTCAACTGATATTGTCAAACTACAATTTATATTAACATGTAGTAGAAAGAATACATTAAAAGGTAATGACTTATTTTTTATTTCCTCCATACTTATGAAGAGAAAAGATTATTGCTTGATTATTGTCAATTGTTCCATTTAATAGAAAAATAAAACGATTTCCATTAACTGTTTCATATGAATTGTATGCTGCTAAAATGATGATAAAACACAATAAAAAATACAATAGCAAAATAGCAAATATATAGAATAGTATAACATAAATAATTTTTAAAAATGATAATAGTAATTATAACAATGATACTTTTTGATTGAATTAAAATTATTGTAGTTACTAAACTTTATGAATATTACATTGTTATTTTCATATCTGTGTGTAAACATTCTTTCAAATTATTTTTATAATATTATTGAAACAAATACGAACGAAGAATTAAAAATGATGAATAATTAAGAGAATAATAATCAAGGAAACTTGATTAACATTAAATCTGCCACTATCTGTCAATTTGACCGTTTTCAAACTTTTGTACAACTTTCACATATTTAAGCATTATCACATCGCCATCAAACTATACAGCTTTTCTTAAAATATGCATACAATGAATTTTTCAATATTTACTTCCCGTGTTATTTTTTTCCAAGAAAAATATGAAACCTGTCCTGACTACCGCCGCCGGTCTATTTGACCGTTCGAGATAACATGGTATTTACCCTCTTAAACAATCGGTATAAAAGAAAGGCTATCTCAATGTGTCAATGCCAACTCAAAAGAAATGATCAAATGGCAAGCAAATACAGTATCATGTCAAAATCCTGTAGGTGACCCCTCCAGGTGTTTTTCAATATTCTGAACCTAGCTGGAATAAATACCTGAATTTTGTATAAAGAAACAACGGGGGAAAAATTTCAAGGCAGGAATTTTTATTCCAGTTAGCTAGAGAACCTAGCGCTGCGTATCAGGAATCGCGGGAAAAAGAAAATGTACAAAAAATATCAACAAATACAAGTTCATATTCACATGTACGAAAAATTTGTCAAGTAAAATATTGTAAAGGTTATAAAAGTACGAAAATCTGTTCGAGATGCAAAAGATATGTGAGCGGCAAATGTATATTGTATAGAGCAAATGTATGCAAATGTATAGAGAGTAAAATAATCTGTAAATATTGCAGTGAAGCCGAATAAGATATATATTACTTATATATTTAGAAAAATGTGTATCTGCATGTATATAAGGTGTATATGGATAAAAAAACTATATAACTACCGTTCATTTTTAGTCCTCTTTTCCAATTTATAATTGAATTTATATAAAAATAAATTTGCATTATCATTTTATGGAAGTTATTTATATACTAATTTATTCAGCAACAAATTGACTATTATTTACGTTTAATTATAAAAACAAGAACTTTATTTCAAGGACCGGTCATTTTGATTGGACACGGTAGGATAGGTATACAAGAAGTGTCGGTAAGTTTAGTGTTAATACCACGCACAAACACAAGTTGTTTATTAAATATATATACATTTAATAGTAAAAGGGAAGTCAATATTAGGCTGGAGTTTGGTTTTTTGAGACGTAAAATTATTGCCTTTTTTGTTTGTCATGTAATAGTTTTCAACGCACAGACAACTAGAGGCTCGACAAATATATACGTATAGAGCTGAGCGCTTTGAGCATAATATTTACATCATTTTTATGCCATGTTAACTTGTCTCCATGACTCACCCAATGAATGCAGTCGCCTGCTATACATAAATGGCACATAGGTGGCAGCCATTTCATGGCGTTATTTTGAATCGTGAATATATGGAAATTCGAAGCAAAGAGGAAATGAAAGTGCTCCCATAGTTCTAGATATTTCACATTACAGGTGCTGCATCATGCGGTCAAGTACAGAAGGTGGCACACGCTACCATTTACAAAAAACTAAGGATCTACCTTGTTCGATTACACGCTAGCATACACAAGTACCTATTTAATTGTGTGATTCTATGGAAAAGTTCATATCTACTTTTTTATCCGAGATCATCCCTAATAAACGCGGCGTCTTGGATAAATCAGGATGAGTTCATATAAATAATAAATTATATACCCTTGAAATTCAGTTACAATATCATGTTTTGTGTTATTTCAATTAGCAAAAATATCACGAACATGTTGATGAAAGTGTTGTAAAAAAGAATCAATAACATAAAGGTTTTATTGTTGCATTATTGCCTCATCGATATCTGATCTCGGATCAAGTAATATTGCTCGCTACTAACTGTGTAGTCAGTAGTAGATGTTTAATAAAGAAAAGCTATGTAATGTTTTATTGTAAATCGTAAAATATCATCAGAATGCTGAAATGATTCGACCGTGAGTATATTTTAATTGAAAGAATGCAAAACTTCGTCTCCAGGCACAATCTTCTCTCAGCTATCATTGCGTTGTTTTGATAATACAGGAAACATTCGATAATTGCAAAAAAATCGGGACCCAAATGTTACAATAATTGAGATGTAGAAACGATTCTATTTCTCTAAACTGAGATCTTAGATGTGTCGAAAAAAGGACAGTGCGAATGAAAGAGAAGGAGCAGCTGAAAATGGAAACGATCAATAAATATTAAAAAGCTCGCGATAAGGTAAAACCTTTAACTCAAAAATCGAACTTTCTTATTTTTGATTTGTGATAGATAAAACATTTACAAACATGTTTGTTACATTTTCCTGATTAAAGTGACAAATACAATACAGTTTGGAGCATATTTGCTTATTCATTTTAATCGGAAAGATCTCATAAATACGTTAGTAAAAGTTTAATTTTAGAAAAGTCAAAAAAATGATTTTATTTTTAAATTATTCAGATACATTGTCTCGGCGATATCTAACATTGGATAACGTTATAATACTCGACCGCGGGAGGCCCTCGAGCTTCTCGGTGCGTCTGAAGAACTTTTCTGTAGTGGGGATAACAAGAGTGCAACGAAGACTCGTTTTTGGTTGTTAAATAGCCTTTCTGCAAAAGTTAATAAACATCTGGGATGAAAATTTGCACACTTTTACAGAATGACACAAACTATATTTTTTAGTAAAGTTTTAACTTCGCATTCTCGATTTTACATGAATAATTGAGAATCGAAAATGGTGCAAGTTTGGACAGTTGTTATTTATTTACGGTTCAATGAATTAATCAATCTTAACGCGTGATATCTCATTTGATAGATATTTTTAATACCTACAATTTTTTCCGAAACGTTATGTGATCCGATTATTAGAATCGTAGTTATATGTAAAAAAAAGTCTGCCTTTGATAACTTTGGAAATTATTTATAAAGTCTGCGCCAGAAATCTTGAGCGACAAACCTATAGGATTTGTTCCTAAACATGATTTCTATAAGTTCGCGCAAGAAAATTTAATGTTGAATTTGGTCTTTTTTGAGGCTAATTTGATTGGATTATGTCGCGTCGTTCTTCAGCCTTGAACATGCAGAAAGCAACACTTGCTGTGTTTCTCGGTCATACAGCTTCACGCTCACCGCCTTCGATGTAACGACGAAACATCGACAAATTACCAATCGGTTCATTCTGTATTTTTGAATTACATTTTGATACCCATTGAAACAACAGTTGTTATATCAAAGAAATACGCATGCACACAACCATAATACGCAACGACTTTTAAGTAATAAATACATACGTCCATTTCTGGAGTTGGATATCATATGAATTTAAATAATTAATATTAAAATGACGAAAAAAATTTTTATCATAAAATGCAACACATACATAGATATGTTTGGCTATTAATATTTAACGGAAATTAGAATTTTATGATTTTATTTGTTTTTCAACTCTTCCAATAATTTGTTTATTCGATACTAATAGTTTTAATAAATACATAAGAAGTAACATTCTATTAATTAATTATATTTATTAATGATTGTATAGTTCCTTTTAAAAAATGAAGTTGGACTTTGTTCGATTTCTGAACAATTCTTTATGTCATTTCGACAAACATTTTTTAATTTTCTACTTTCGCCTTTTCTTGCGCCAGTAACAAACATCGGATCATAAATCTCATCTTCGTACAGGAAGATAACGTGGAACATGGGACCAACGTATAACAATTGACTGCGAACGCATGTCTGGCGAAAATTGTCAATGTGGACTAGTTTCTTATCCGGAAACTGTTTTTGGACTTGAATTTCGTCTCTAAAATACACTAAAAACTGTATTTTATTAAATACTTATATATGATGTCACATGTGGTGTAACACGTGATATGTCATAGTCTTTATTCATAGTGCGCTATCAAAAGCTACAAGTTAAAAAAGATTGGTACCCGGAAACGAAATTTAATTAGAAAATTAAAGCACCAAACAAAATGAAATGAATCTGTCACGATTCGGTAATGTTTGATAATTTAAGAAGCATCGTAGAAGATAAGAAATTCGATATTTGTTTACAGCGTTTACAACAACCTAATAGCCGCTAGATAAACTGATATGCAAGATGATTAAATTTGCCTCAACAAACGCTATCGTATTTACTAGAGAAAAAAAAATGTAGTTTCATACGACGATGAAAAAATATTCATGCCAGTATAATTAATATATACCAAGAGTTAATGTCAAATTTAAATGTTGTATGGAAAATATATTGAAATTATTGCATCATTCCGCTGATTAATTATTGTTCGAAAGAGAATACTTCCTTTTCTTCTCTAAAAAAAATATAGTAAACAATTGATTTGTCTTTCTTAGGTAACTTTCAATCAGTATAATTATTGCACGATTTTGTTATTCTTGTACTTATATTTCGGAAAGGAAAATAAATATGAACTTTTCTGTAGAACTGTACAATTAAATAGGTTCCTGTAGCACGGGACTCGATAGGTTCTTGTCTATACTAGCCTGCAACCAAACAGAGCAGTGTGCTACTACCTTCATGCCGCATGGTATAGTACTATTCTGGTAATAACTAGCAGTTATCCTACTCATCTCTTGTTGCATACTATTACTACCTTCATACTGACATTTATTTCATGTCAATTTAAATTATCTTGTTAAGTAAATTTTTACAGAAAGAAACATGTTTTCCAATTTCATTCATATCCACATTTATGTAATAAAGAAAGTTTATTTGCGTCTAATATTATAAAAAATTAGTATCCTTATTATCATGTTTTATTCTAAAGCATTATTCATTTTATATTCTATACATTCTACATTTCAGCATTTATTTTCACATGAAATAGAAATAATACTATGGGATCTGAGAGGAAATTTCCTTTCTGATGGTATACTTGCATAGTTACACATATATACCTGTATAAGATGCTAATGCAACAGACACGTACATATATATTTATGTTGCCTTATGCCATGTGTAGTATCTATGTATTAATACGTCAATGCACGTGATAATTAAACCGGGAAAAGGGTACACATATAAGGGTACACATTGGCCACGTGTGATATAATCATTTTTTTTTATACAAGTACAAAATTTTAAATGTGTAAAATTTGTAATACCTTATAGCATATGATATCAAATGAAAAAATTATATTCATATATGAAAATTTGATACGTATACAGTTATCTATCTATTGATTGGTAGACAACATATAATCAACACGTTATTCATCTTGTATATATTATATAAAGATAATACTTATATATATATGAAAAAGTTTTATAGTTGATATTATATTTTATACTAAATTAAATTATATTAATAACGATCAGCCAGAATGATTGATTAATAGTTTTATTTAGTAATATTTCTGTAACTGGGAGGCGTGGCGCTTTATATACTTCCTTATAGTTTATGATCGCGTTTGGTACTTGGTACACGTGCGCTTATGATGTGTGTGCCATGTCATGTATACGTACTTACGCGCGTGAAGAAGCGTGATTCGAACCTAACAAAGAAATTCATAACATAATTAAAACGGGATGATTGTGTAGCATCAGAGACACTACAAATTAAATTTTTATCAAGACGTAATATTATATTAGATAAACAAATTATAGTTTTATAGAATATTTCTAACATACGTATTTAAATTTTTCGCTAAGGATTCTATATTATTTCATTTGACAGTTTGATGTCTGTCGATAGTTAATATTTTTACACTTCTAAAAGGTAATTAACTGTAAATTCCATATTATCCCTCTTTGAATTTAATTTTTAATGACTTTCAATACTTAGTTTATAATAAATAGTTATACATTATTTTATACATTGATTGTAATACATGTACAGCAAAATTAGAATCACTTTGTTCGAATATAACCTCAAATAAACGCGTGGTTGTTTAGAAACAAGACATGAAATATTCTGCTTATTGTATTTTTTAATGCTTTAATTACAGACTGCTGCTGTACAATAATTTTTTAGTTTATCGTTGAAAATTGTTGTCATGGAGACTGGATTTTTAAATTTTCACGATGAAGAACAATTTTCAGACTTTTCATTATCTTTGGAACAGGTAATGTGTTAAATTTTTGTTAAATAGTAAATATTAGCATAATTTTCTACTTGAGTTTTAACAATGTAAATTTATATAAAGATTTTATGTTATAATAAACATCTATAGAATATTAATCAGATATAAATTATGCATTATATTTTATATTATTAGTAATTTAACTTCATATATATTTTATTTAAATTAGCGTGTTATTATTGCATGACGTTCATAAATAATTAAATAAGTTTTGATAAATGGATGTATAAATATACATAGATATGTGTGTCATTAATTTTGGACAGAATTTATATATGACGTTTTCTTATTTTATAGTCCGTTTAAAGAGTCAGATAGTTATATGAAATTTTAAATTGTGAGTAATACTATAGATAATTGTTTTTAGATATAATCGTATATATTGTATAATTGTTATAATCTTAGTTGATTATTATTAGACATATTTAGAAGATCTGTATTTATTTATTATTTTGTTGCTATTTTATTATACTTTGATACTTTATATATTAGAAGCAAATAATATAATATAACAGATACAAAGAAGAAAAACGAAGTAACATATTAAAATAATTATATAATGAAAATTTATTCTTAGTGATTTTAAAGGACCTACCAATTTTGAATGTGTGTAAACATTTTTCTTTAAGTTATACAATTATTAAATTAATACTAAATTAATTATATATACTATAAATTTAAAGTTTAGTATTACTAAAATAATTCAGGTATAAATATTTTATTTTTAAAATTTGAAACATATATAAAATAAATATATATCATGTTTCAACAGAATTTAATGGAAAAACCCCAAGACCTATTGATACATATGGTTGAAAATGATTTTGATTATATGGAAACTCATCTTGATATTACAAATTCTACTAATGTATGGAAAAAAGAACATGAGTGAGTATAGTATTTTTATAAAAATCATAAAATTTAAATTTAATTACTGTATATTATGTTATTTCAGACATAATGAGAGTGTGGATGAAATGTCAGATTCAGAAATTTCTACACTTTCTAAAATTGATAGTATTAAAGAAGATTTTGCAAAAGTTCTTACAGATTGGCAAGAACACATTGGTTACTTACAGGTTTTGCTAATTCTTTGGTTCGTTAAATTTGCTATTTTTAATGAATGAATTTGTCATTTATGATTCTTTTTTAGGCTTCAGACATGGATGAATACATGGATATTATAGGATTAAGCATGAATGGTACAGATAAAAAAAATTTTTGCACTGCAGAAAGCATAATTCAGGATGAACAAGCAATACATAGTTTAGAATCTAATTTGCTTATAATGAAACAAGAGGAGTTGGGGAAAGAATCTTGTCTCTCATCTTCTCAGGGTAATTACAGTACATCAGATTTAAAAAGCACTAATAAAGGCATAGATTTATTCCATTTGACATATACTGGATTGGCAACCAATACCACCTAATGACAAAATCCGCAATCACTTAGTTGCCAACCCAATAATGTTTTTTATATAATTAGTAACTATCTTTATTATAATATAGAGTTATTACATTTTATATTATATTTTATAGAGTACATGACAGGAGGTAATTCATATTATAAAATTGATGACTTTATGGAAAGTAATAGTAAAAAAATAGAGATAGAAACAAAATCATCATTAATAGAACCCAAAAATTCAAAAAGTCAAAATAAGTCAAAAAAGAATATACATAAATATGATAGTATAGGAAAAGATATTAGTGCAAATTTGTTTATAAAGCAAAAAAAGAAAAGAGAAGCAAAATTCTCACAGCACAATAAAGATATACAAAATGGTGGTCAAGATAACAATAAAACTACAAATCAATTACCAGGTATATTTGAGAAAAGAAAATATATATATATATATATATTTGAGAAAAGAAAATATATATATATATATATATATATATATATATATAGATATTTATTTACAATAGTTATTAGTAAATAATTTCTTTGTTATTATTAAGTTCTGGAAGCTGGAGATGTTAAGAGTTTACTTGAGCAATTTGAAGCTTCCGAAAGCACTTTAGTATCAACTTATTCATCTGCTGAAATGAATACAGAATATGAGCCAGATTCATCTATGAAATCAAATGAAATACAGCAATGTATAAAACAGCCTCAAATTTCAAACTTACATAAAGATATTAGAGATGCTTTACCCAAAGAAGTCGTCGAAAAGATAAAGGTAATTATATGATTAATTAATAAACTCTTCGGCAAAATTAAAGAATTATGGAAGCTCGATCGAGAAACCGTAATTTTCTTACTGATATAACTTAACTTCTAAAACAAAGTTGTACAGTAATCTATTTACAGTCATTTTGAAAGGTAAATCATTTTATCTTCTCAAGTTAATTTTCATGGATGAGATTTTTACAAAAACAAGGCTGGGAGGTCAATATGACTCTTTTTTTTTTCAAAAATTTTGCAAAGTAGAATGTAGTTTAACATTTTTCCTATGATTCAAATTAGTATAAATGTGAATATTAAATTATCTATTTTACAAATTTCTTTTAGAAATCCAGATATATTTATTTTTTTGTTTATTTGTACAACTACACATCAGCTTTTAAGTGATTTTTGTAGAAGGTACGCTTAAAGTTTCAAGTGCATGGATGATTTTAATTGCGAACAAAATTTTGTAATTGCATTAAATTATTTGACCTTATAAAATTTTGATAAAGAGAAACTCATCTAATCTTCCAGCCTCTCTTCTGGTTACAAAATCTTCCAAGAAATCAATTTGGGAAGGTGAAAAGAAACTTCACTTTCCAAAATAATTGCAGGCAGATTGATATGATTTTTCTGTATTAAATAATGTCAATAATGTCAAAATAATGTCAATAATTTTTTGCTTAAATTTTGCGATACTTGCTTTTGCCATTAAAATGTATATATAACAAGAAAATCAATATCTGGAATAAAAATAAACATAAAAATTGACTATATTGTATTATGTTATATTAGACATCTGCACGTAAAAAGATGATTTCAGTAATACCTGCAATGTCTAGTAATCAAAATAATGGTCACAGTAATGGAACACGTATGCAAGATGCTGCTGCATCACTTTTTCGAAACAAGCTATTGAAAATAGTTAAGTATAAATAATTTATAACAATATATTCATCTTTATATATTTCTAATGCATAAAAATACATTTAAATCATTAACTTGTTTAAGATAATAAACAATCTTTTTTGAAGCGTTAGAATATATAAATTAGATGTTAGAAGAATTCTTAGAATTGGATCTCACATTATGAAATATTTCATTTATATTTCACCTCCGCAGTCGTAAACAATTTTTTTACGTGTTATTATTATTATGACAATAATTTTCTTTGTTGATTACGCTTGTTATTATTACTATTATTATCAATATCATTTACATTATTACTATTGTTGCATAATCATAGTGTTTGTATAAGTGTAAGTAATATAATAATTATCATATTATATTAGGTGACAAATAATACTAAGAGTAAAACCATCGATGGTGGATTAGTTCAATTGGATCATGATTATTGTAGTATGAATTCCTGTATTAAAGGTTTAGATAATAACAGTGAGTATGAGAAACAGTTCAGTGACAGCAAAAAAGTGATTACTATTAAGAATGACAATCAAGGCGTATCTCATTATTACACAGCATATGAAAAACAATCATTTTCATCAGATTTGAATAAAAGTTTCATGAAAAATACAGAATATTCAACTGACAGCAATTCAAAGAAGGATAGTGGTTTGGAATCAGGTGAAGTAAGTGATAATAATGAAGAGCAGTCAGGAGTTACAACAGTTAGTGATATTCAAGATAATAAACCTATAAAACAACTGCAAAATGAAACAAAAATTTGTAGAAAAGAAACATTAGCAAGCAAGGGAAATTGCCAACAAATTAATATTTCAAGCGATACTACCAGTTGTGTTATTTCTCAAAATGAAAATGCATCTACAAGTAATGCAATACCTCAGATGAAAATACATTCAGCTTTAGCAGCAAACATTTTGCAGATACGACAAGGTGTCTTAAGTAAAACAAAATCTATAAAAGCAGGAAGTCAAAGAACAAAACAAATGGTTTCTGTATTAAAAAAACCACTTAATGTACAAGTACCTGTTGTAAAGACTATTTCCAATGAAAATATAGTAACTACTACTAATAGTTTACACGATAAGGTACAGAATATAATCGTCCAAGATAGCGAAAAGACATTTAAAAAGGAGGAAGAAAAAAAACCTCCCCGTAAAAAATTAAATCTAGCAGAATATAGAAGTAGAAGAGAACAGAATCGTAGTGATAATAGTAGAACAAATTCACCATTGCAACCTATGACATTAGTATATATCCATCATGCTTCCACCACAACTGAACCTATTAAGGATGACCCTAAAAATTTAATTTGGTCAGAAAGAGAAATTGTCTCAGTTTTAAAACCAAAATTAGATGTAGATGAGAAAACAGTTCGTCCAAAACCACTCACTTATGACATAGGAATTCAAACTTATGAAACAGTATTTGAATTTCCTCCAAAATCTCTAATAGATGTTGATGAGAGACACAAGCAACGAAGGTAAAAGTACAAAAATGTAGATTGTTAAGAGTTGTTATCTGAAATAACTTTATTTATTAATTTTATCAAAAAATGTTTTATAAGTCCTAGTATATATATTCGTCGTAATTTTCGTGTCAAACTTTTGAGATATTTTTTGAGACATTAGAGAAACCTCTTTTTTTTTATATATAGTACCATACATTTTTGTCAATATTACCTTTAGCTAAAATATAGATGGCTTCAAAGACCTATAATAAGATGATTTTGAATACATCGAATATGATGTACTTTATATAAAACATTTTTGTGTTGTTAAATTTATAAATTAATTTCAGATGTAAGTTCTTATTAGATGATTGTTATATTATGCATATAATGTGTTATAATATGTTATAATATATGTTATAATGTAATATATAATATATAATATAATATATTATGCAGTGTATCTCAGTATAAATAGATATCTATCTAATACATATCTTCTTTGTCTCTAATGATATGATTTGTCTTTAATCTTTAAGAATTTTGAATAAGAGCAGAAAGAAATATTCTTTATAGTCATTCTTTTTTAATCTTTTCAAGATTATTAGTATCTTTTATATGAAAACATATATCTTTTTCTAATGTATCTTATAGTTGATATTATAATATTTTCAAATATATCTGATTTATAAACTTGAGATGACTTTAAATCAGTATTAAATTGTGAATTTACTATTTATCTGATAAACAATCAAAGTGATATGTATCTATGGGTACCTTTCGAGTTCCTTAAAATGGATGATCACAGATCGTAGTGCTTAAATCTTTCTATCAAATTATCTGTGTGCATGATCATTAAATGTCTAATGAATAGCTATTCAAATATTCTAAGAAAAATTTCCAAATCATTGAATTGGATGTAAAGATTTAGTATATTACAACTTTTGATGTCATTGGACGTTTTTCTTTGGAGAAAAATAGGAAAAGATGTTTATTGACAATAAGTTATTAATTCAGAAGATATATGAAATTGTTTAATTAGAGTTCATGCTGCTGTTAGCAGCAAAAAAAAAAAAAAAAAAGGTAATTGAGGAGCATCACAATCAATAATTTCTTGTTGCAGAAAGTATATATCAGCTAATACTTTACTTTGTATCTTTGTAATCTTAACTTTGGAATCCAATCACGTTTTTATTGTTCAAGATTATAATTTACAGCTGAAATTTTTTGCTTTAAACATTTTTCATATCATTATAAAGCAGATATTTAAGTGTTCTTTACTGTGTATATTCTCCTGTATATTTCTTAAAAGGATTCAGAACTTCCATTATGAGAAATTGGTCTTGTAATTAAATATAACTAAACAACTAAATATTATTATAGTTGGATGAAATTTTATTGTTTTCTTTCTTATAATCATCTGTCTTACTATATTTATTTTGTATAATGTTCTCTTTTTTAGTTAAAATAATCTTAAAAAACATACGTGTTGCATTTTCATTTTTATTAAAACTTCAAACTACTTTTGATAATAACATCTTTAATTTTTATCTAGTTATCCAGAGATATGTATTGTATTCAACTTAATCTTTTACTGTTTAAAAGCAAACTTATATTCAATGTAATATTTTCTATCATCATATTGTAAAATGGAAGATGTTAATTTGTACCAATGTAATTATATTTATTTATGTATCACTCAATTCTTTGGGTTGAAACATAAGTATAATAGAATATGAATAAATAGGTACCTAGGTTTGGTTGAAATGAAGAATGGAAACATTCAAAAAGTGTTTATCTTTAGTTTTGAGTTCTTTTAAGACGACTTGTAATTTAAGAAAAAATATAATTTAAATTAGATAAATATTTGTTAATAATGTATATTATCATAAAATTTCATAATTTTCAGGGATAATAATGTACGGGATAAAAATCAACGATCTAATAAAAAGCACGGAATTGGTCCCAACTCAAATCGATCTAAGTCAAGAAGTAAAAGTAAAAGCAAGAGTAGAAGCAGAAGCAGAAGTAGTAGCAATCGAAGTAGATCTCTTAAACGAAGTAATACACGTCATCGAAGAATAAGTCATCGGCGTAGCTCCGTTAGCTCAAGCAGTAGTTGGTCATCGCGTTCACATTCACGTTCGCGATCACGTTCGAGTTCACGTTCGCGTTCACGTCCGCGTTCACGTCCGCGTTCACGCTCACGTTCGCGTTCACATTTCCGTTGTCGCTCACGTTCAGATACGAGCTCTTCTTTCAGTTCGGAATCAAGATATTCACGATCACGTTCTAGATCGACTAGATCAAGATCCCAATCATCCTCTCGATATTCTAGTTGTTCCAGGTATATAGTTATGAAATAGATTTTTTAATAAAAATTTAATAAAAGCGATCAATTCTTCAATTTAACAAAGTTAAATATGTATAATTGTTAAAGTAACAATTTAACAAAGTTGTAAAAATGTTTACAGATCTTCATCTCGTTCAAATTTCGGAAGAATTAAATGGTCAAAAAGGAGAAGAAGACGAGACAGGAGACGCTATATAAGTTACGACAGGCATAGACAACATTCTGCAGGAAGTTATCATAGCTACAGAGATTGGAGAAGGTAAGTGATTTATATTTATAACGTTTTCAAAGCATATAAACTTTGAAATTTATAACTATAGTAGTTATTAAAAAAATTGCTAAATTTTTATTTAAAAAGGAAGTGGAATTGGAATTCTACAGCTATTAGGTGGCTGATCAAGATGAAATTTGGTAGGTATCATGGAGACAGATAGTGGATTTGAAATATGAAAACTAAGTGTTGGCAATACACGCGATCAAAAAATATAAATTCATATACATATGTATAGCGTGAAATCCATGTCAGTCTGGTGGCAGCAACGTTGTCGTTTTTCTTTCTTTTTTTTTTTTTTTCACCAGCTGTAGTATATTTAATCCAAACTTACACCAATACTTTTTGAAAGATTCATATTTTAAAAGTTGTTTTTTTCGCTTATTATGTGTCTCTGGTCTTTGACATATATTTACATGTATCTATCAGCTATATACTTCACACACGTGCAATAACAATAGAATTTTTTAATAGATAAATTGCTAAAGATGAGATTTTATATTTCAGATCCACTATCTCTCTCCATGATATGTAGCAAATTCCATTTCAAACGACTACCTAATAATTTGGGTATAATGACAGACAGAGTATTATAATAAAATTCCACATAAAAGAATGAAATTGACAGCTTTACTAGCTAGATAGCAAGATCTGTATCTTTTGGCACCAGAACAATGACCTAAGCATGTTTCCACATGAAATACTTGCATATTTGAACGAAATTTAGACATCCAGTATGAATGCTATTAATTTACTATAGTATATGGAAGAGAATCACACAGTGTAATATTTCACTTTTTTCAAAATCATCTCTAATATTTTAATTATAAGCAAAATGTTTTCACAACAAAAGATTCACAAACAATATTTAATGTGTTATCTTTAAATATCAATAAACTTTCAAATTCTTTTTTCAGAAGCATCTAGAATCTTGTCAAAAATATTATACAAGCATTAATGTTCAAATTCAACTCAAATTCTATGATGCATGTTATCAATAATAGATTAAATTTGATAAATGATGTTCTTTACATGACCTAGAAAGAAATTTAAATGGACAAATCTGGAGATTTAAATAGGTAGTTAATTGATAGATTCTTGACCATATTTTAGGAATAAAACTCTATGATACATGCTCGCTGCAAATTGATTTCATTGCTTTATTGGATAGAATTTTTTTGGAAGTCTTTAATGTCGTTTAAAATCATTTTGATACATTACCGTATTAGTTGTAATATTTTTAATTTTTGTTATAAAAGAAATTTAACTTCCATTTTTAAAATTGAAAATGAAATCTTTAATAGTGGTGCGCGGGTTCTCAAAAATCATAGATATCCTAGTTCGATTCGGGTCGGAAAATATTCGCCAAAATCGGATGGTATCCCGAAAGTATCCCACTACATGTATATACCTACTATATAATATGTATTCAGTCACGAATAAACGGGTCGGATCCCGAAAGTATATTTTATACAACATACAGATATATGTTTATATTAAAAGATGAACAAGTAGTAACAAATATAGATATTTTATATGAAGTTATAATACTGAAAACAATTTCTCTACATCTACGCCGCGGTAGTCTACAAAACGGGACTGGTCCGTCAGAAATTTCCTGTCGCTCCAAGCGAAAGTTATTACTGTTTATACGCCTGACATAGTATTATTATAAAGTTATGATATAAAAGTTATTATATATATAAATACAGTTTTTATTTCTACTTGGGGTCTCTGAAATAATTTTTCTATTTTCTATTTTCTATATCCGACTCACAAGTGCAAAAAGTTTAAAAACCACTGCTGGATATTGCCTAGTAGAAATTTTAACCTAATAGACGTAACAATATTTTGTGTACTAGAAATATCAATTAATTATCCTTTCTTATTAACATAATTATTATAAGCATTATCCCTGGAAATATCGTGAAAAGACCAATGGATGAGAAATCATAAAAGAGCAATTGTTTTAAACTTTTTAAATCCTAAGTTTTGAATAATCTAATGCAGGAAATATTGTTACGCTTAGTATAGATCAAAATTTTTAGCAGTCAACGTAGAGGAATTATGTTTGTTACATTATAATTTAAAATAAAGTACGGTATATAAGTATACTATAGTAAGTATGTATATTTAATATCTGTTACTATTTCTTCGTCTTTCGATATAAATATATATCTTTATGTTATATGATATATACTTTCGGGATATCTTCTATATTCCTGTATATATGTACAAGTGACAGTAAAACATTGAATATCGGATTATGTAGCACCATATACATGTATAGCATTCGTCTGAACTAATTTTCGCTAAAGTTAATGCTTGTGTAGTGAGCCATAATATACCAGTAGTCATTTTTTTATAGATAGAGGATTTTTATAAATTATTATGTTACTTGTGATATTTTTTCTTTTTGTTTAACAATAAATAACGATAAATATAAAGGAATAGAACAAGTCTTACATCATCAAATATGTTCGAGGTAATTTGCGACATACATAATTGCCATAAGTTATTACTTCATACTTTTGACGTTATCTCCGTATGAATCATTGTACACAAATATAGATATATGCAAAGAAAAACACGAAAATGATAAAAAATGTAAATTAATAAATTAATCCACATAAGTTCAACTAATTAACATTGTCTATAAAATGAAATTTCCTTTTATAAATGTTAACAGATTCATTGGGTCGTGTCTTTGAAAAACACTGAAAAATGTTTACTAGGTAAAACCGGCAAATATAAACGTTATTGGAACACTGTATATATAGAATGTTTCATATAATTTTATCACTTGAAAAACATTGATTATAATTGAAATTTCATAAAAATACTTCCTACAAAAATTATATAGTTTTGTGTAAGCTAATGTAATTACCATAGAGAAACCAATTTTTGAAAATGAAATTCTGTTTGCGTATAAGTTATAAAGGAATGAAATTTTTTCATGTGTAGGAGATTAATCAAAATATTACTTCGCATAGAAAATTAGAAAGAAAATTTTGTTTGTACAACATTTGATGACCTCGTAGGGCGAAATTATCTTTGAAGAGGTCATCATATATACAGACGCATAAAATACAGCATTACACTAAAGATCAAAATTGACCAATTTTATTTTATTGCCTTTTTGTTATAGAATAAAAATATCCTTATTATACTGTGGTCCCTACAATAGTATGTAATTTTTGTAAGAAACATTTTCATACAATTTTAATTATAACCAAGATTTCTTAGGTGATAAAATTACATGAAATAATATTTTTTAAAAAATGAAGATCGTCTCGAAATTGAACAAATTTTATTGGAAACATTTTTTTTTAATGACGAACAATTTGTAAGATAATCGTAAGAAAGGATTACAACTTTAATTTGTATTTATACAGAAGTATGTAAATAGGAACGTCTAAATATTTCTCTTTTTACATACGCGTATGAAAAGACAAAAGATAAAATCAAACTGTTGGAAGGAACAAACAAAATGATAAAAGGAAATGTTTTACCAAGATCATACTATTCGTGAGATTTTAAAATTATAATGACAATCTGATTATATTTTTTTTAAGTGAAGTAATTTTTGCTTTTTCTGGTAGAACTACGAAATTATGATAACATATGTATCGTTTTGATTAAAACATTTTAATCTAAAGCTAACTAATACATGTTCTTGCATATTAGTTCATATATTTATATAGTTCAGTAGCATTAGTTCTTTATATAAAATATAAGTATCAATGGCGTAAAAATATAGAAAAAATAGGGATGACTTTATCTTTTTTAAATAACTTTATTTGTAATATGTTAAGTTATTAAACATATTTCAATTATTGTTCCCTTTTTATTTTTCTTTGTCTTTTCTGGGACTACTGATTTTAATAGGAAAATTCTGTTATTGTTACTGTTATTTAAGGCCTTTTCTAGTCTCATTTTCACGGTTTTACGTAAGATAAGATGTTACAACACTAGCAAAAAATATGTTCTGTATTGTATATTTTAACAAATGAAAGTATCTAATAAGATATTTTATGAGCACAAATGTACTATGATTTTGTCTCACTAAATATGAATTTCTACAAAAGCAACATTCTATATGTATGTTTTCATATGATGTGATGTGTAATGTACTTACATAATGTTAAAAAATTATTTGTCGTCGTTTTAAAGATTATTCTACATCTTCAGATTGGTGGAAGTCTCTTTTAAAAAGTTACTGCAACATTGACTTTGGCCTTGAAATTTAAGATGAATTTTTTTCTAATGCATCATATTCTATTCACTATGAGAATCAAAAGTTTCAGAGGACCTTGGGTTATAACTCAACCGTTCTCTTAGAAAAAGCTATTAAAATTTCATTAATTCTATAAAAGATACCCAGTAATTGTGGTACAGTCGGCGGTAGGATGATTTTACGTTAAAAAGGAAGTCGAAAAATAAAATAAAATTTTTTTAAAAAATTTTTTAATAAATAAATATATTTAAACTTGGCTAATTACAAACTAGGGGTGAGTGAACAATCAGCAGGTGGTTATCCTACGTGCGAGAAGTGTAAAATCAAAATTTTCCGTATCAAACTTTGTATTCAAGAAAGTATAGTTCAAATATGTTTAGTTAAGAACTGGTCTGATATACGCACATAATAAATTTTCAAATTTACTTTTCTCGAAAACTTAACATTTATTTTGCATTTCTTACTTATTTTTATATGAAGAATAATCTTTTGTCAATGATTTACTTTGTTCAATCCGGAATTAGACAAGCTCAATTACAATTAGTTATACTTGATAAGTTCTCAAACTTGATTTCCTAGAAAGTGAATCGTGATGTGAAAAAAATTTTTTCTATAATTTTGTCTTGTTTTTCATATAGAATCACAATTATTGCCTATTATACCACAGTTATTGGGACAACTAAAACTCATTTTCTTTATAGTAATATACTAGCTGCCCGCCCGCGGCAGCCAAACGATATTTATTTTTATGGTAAATTTATGTTTATTACTCTCTGAACATTTATAAATTATGAATATCTCGTCTCTTTGACTTGAGTAGATATCCCTAACTTTAGTGGCTTTAGAGATACAGTTATCCTTTTAAAACAAATTCTACCCCTTTTACATCCCTTCAGGGTTCGTCTTCCCAAAAATCCTTTCTTATCTTATGCCGACGTCATAAAAGAAATATTATTTTCAAATTTTACGTTTCTGAATACAATGGTTTGGGTTGGGCGTTGATAAATGTGTCAGTTAAAGGGTTTACCTTTTATGTACATATGTATATAGATCATAACAGAGATGAAATTTGTTTTTACATGATGCAATACAAAAATTTAACTCTGAAATTCAAGATCGAGTTTAGTTTTGCAGTAACATTCTTACTAGGTCTCCAGTGATTCGAAAGTATAGGAAAAGTGTAGGCCATAACAAACAATTTTTTCGCATTCCATACAAACTATGGATATTAAGATATTTTGATTCATGTACCTTTTTAGAAATGAACAAGAATATTGAGTACGCTATCATTTTATTCCGGACTGTTTATTTTATTGAACTGTTTATATATCACATTATTGAAAAATACATATGCGAAGTAAATGACTATTTAGAAAGTAAGTATAAGTTACTTACTACAATAGTTTTAGCTAAAGGAAGTATAGAAAAGTTAGGATATATAACTGATCTATGTTTTGTCTGAATATATTTTATTTGAAATTTTTAACTTTAATTCTACAACTGTGTAGATATGTATATCTATACTTTAGAATAAGCTATATTTTTATTATAATTATAATTTTTCAATGTTGACTTATTTGTTTAACATAACATTTTACATTTTTATCTATGTTAGATCACCAACAACTTCATACCGTCGATCTTATGATAATTGGTACGACCGAGAGAAACAAAAACAAGTGGAAGAGAGAAGAGTGATTTACGTTGGGCGCTTGGATGAAGCAATCACTAAAGCTGATTTACGTAGAAGATTTGAAACTTTTGGTCCTGTAGTAGATATTAGTATACATTTCCGCGAACATGGGTAACTTTCTGATATTTTATAATTCTTTGTTATACTCATTAAATATCCTAAACTAAATATCTTTTACATTTTAGTGACAATTACGGTTTTGTAACCTTTGCTTATAAAAATGACGCATATGAAGCTGTAGAACATGGTAATGATGATCCCACTTTACCTAGATATGATTTATGTTTTGGAGGTCGTCGGGCTTTTTGCAAAGTAAAATATGCTGATCTTGGTAAGAATAATTATATTACATTATATACATATACATACATATAAAGTAGCAATTTACTTTAGGAAATTGTAATGAAGATCTGATTCTAACTAAGATTTCTTTACGAGTTTACTGAAAAATCTTTAAGTACAAATAATCTTCTGCATAAGTTACTACTTGAAAAAATATTTCATATGTGATGTTTAGATATACATACATATATGTACATATATACATATGCATATATATTGAAATTTATTGCTGAATGAAAATTGTTTACCAAAATTGAATTTGTATATGTTTGAATAATTCAGGAATTTATCTAGACAATATCATTTATAGCAAATATTTAGCTATTATTATAATACCAAGGAACCATTAAGATGCGCGAGTGCACTGATCCTGTTTGTTAATGACTAATGATTTAAAATGTTACTTATCAATATTAATACATTTGTTGAAATTAATAATGATAGATTCTAGTCCCCTTGCAAATATTTCTAAGATAGTACTGATATAAACTTTAATTATTCAATATTGTCTGGAATAATTAATTATTTTCAGTAAATACCTTTTCTTACCCTTGTGTTTGTAATGTGGATGGTAATCCAAATATTGCTTTTAAACTTCATAACCTTTTTAATGTGTAGGTCACCTCAAGATCTTAATTCACACATGACAAAATACATTTACCCTATATGGCAAAAGTAACAGTGACTTTGAGAAACTCAAAGAAAATAAATTTGACGAATATTATATTATATTTTGTCCTCAAACATTTAAATTAAATATCAAGTATCTTTTTATACTATTGATAATATATTTTAAAAAATTAACTTTTCGGAATAGTGTTTAGATAGCTGCACTATTTATTAAAAATTTAGTAATTTTCATATTTCATAAGTCGCTTCTTAAACTCTTAAGATACTAGAAAATTTTTTTCAATTTCAGCTTTCAAAAATCATTATCACCGCGTCAGTATTGGTTTTGACATTGATTTAAAGACAATACATATTATATATTTTTTCAAAATCAATGCTTTTACACTTTAAGACATTCGATTATAAATAATTCCACAAATGTATACAATATATAACGTATGATAGCAGATTCAGGTAATGATTTCAAATGCAAAATATCGTCAACATATTATTCTTAAAATTAAATAAGAAAAAATATTATTAATTTTAAATATTTGGGAAGATCTCTAAAGAAATTAAAAATAAATCTAATTACAAAATCTTTCTTTCTGACAAAATAATCAAAATCACTTCCAGGTAATATAGGCAGGAGTTATTAGCGTTACAATAGTAACGCTTATAGTTTATAGTTAATAAACTATAAACAACATTTGTACAAACAGTTGGTCGAATTTCTGTTAAGAAAAATTACACGGTCTAAAAAAGTTATATGTATATATATGTATATGTATACAGGATGATACACATAAAGAGTGACAATCGAATATTGTCGAAAATATTAGTGGTACAAAAAAATGTAATTAAGAAAATCTAATGTGTTCTCGGGGCTACAACTTTCCTCATAATTAAATTTTTTGTACATCAAGGGATCAAGGACATTTCAAGACTATCAGCATTTTTTAAAATGAAACCATATATTTTTTAATATATTAAGTATTGTCCACTTTAAGATGAATTCAATGACTATATTCAAGGCCAATCAACGTCACAAATAAAGAAAAAATCATTATATGACTTTAGAAAAAGTCTTTCCAACTGTATTCATAATATTGCAAAGTTTATAATTTACGATGTTTACAAGTATCTAAGCAGATGTTACAAATATTGCTCTTTCACTTGTATACATTTCATGAGCCCATAATAGAACTTCATATATCCTAATTCTTTGTGACATAGATTGACCTTGAGTGATTATAGTTCAATTCATTTTGTTATAGACTGCACTTACGTGTATTAAAAATATATATAGTATCATTTTAAAAAAAGGTGATAATTTTGAAATGTCATTAGTCCCTTTGTATACAAAAAATTCAATTACACGAAAAGTTGTGGTTCCTAGAATACTTAAAAATCTTTTTAACATTTTTATGTATCGCGGACATTTTCGACAATATTCAGCTGTCACGCTTTACTTACCTTAGTCTGTATTATTATTACACAAGGTGAACCACGAAACGTGATCAGCTTAAATTATTCTGTTGTTAGTGGTCCAATCAAACATTTTTTTGTCAACTCTTTTTCCGGAGTTTTCAAGGTCACTATTTTCAGTTTTTTGTAAATAAACCAATAATCAGAATCGAGGAAAAAAATAATCTAAATCTGCTAAAGAGTAATTAATTTACCGTCGTTTTAATTAAGATGAAAGTATTTTTTTAACATTTCTTTCGTTCGGATATTATCCTATTTGTTGAATTCGTCTCAATATCCACTGAAAGATGTAGAAAAATTACAGGTTTATCTACAAAAAGCTGAAGATGATCTTGAAAATTGAAAAAAGAAAAAGAAGAGATTTGACAAAACATTTTGTCAAAGATTGTCCAAGACTTAAAATTAGTAACAAATATTTTATAAACAATATTTATCATCTTAAACATTCTATAAAGATATAAACAAGTATGTGGGTATATTTATAATGTTATGAGTTACGGTTGCGACATTTTATTTTCCAAACGTATACAGTAACAGTGTATTCTATAGTTCATGAAAGAATTTAATGTAAAATCCGCTATAATTACTGAGAACTGAGGAGAACACCAGTAAAAGCTTGAAATCTCGTAGTTGAACCCGATGTAAAATTAAAAAGCCGCGAAAAATATTAATCTCACAATTTTTAATTATTGATATTTTTGAACGATATAAATCAAACGGCGAAGTTGTATTATGTAGAAACATTTAATTATACCAAAATTGCTAGTTTAAATAATGATCAATTCGAATTTGTTTTATAAATATAACGAACTATGATAATTAGCATAATTTTTATGTTGGCATCTGCCTGAACTGTGGATCATAAAACTTGTTGCCATGGTCAAGATGAACAATCCTGATTGAGAGTCAGTTCTTGAACTTGTCAACTCATGAATTTTTGTTCATACGTCATTATATAATATTTTTCATATAAAAAATTTTTGAATACAGGTATAATTGCATGGCATTTATAATTGAATATGTATTTCAAATTTGTATAATAAGTAACAAATTCATTCTTGTACTGTCATACCATTTCCAATTTCAATTATTTACTAATTTTATTCTATCAGTATTTCAAATTGTTTACAGAAATATACAAATACAAATCCCAAGTTTCAAAGATATATTTGTATTTTTGTATGATAATCAAATTTATATCTTAAACGATATCATACAAATGTTTATTTCACCAATAGAATCAAAGTCTTTTATAAAAGATATTGTGCCTAACATAAACAAATGATATTTAAATAATTAAAGGAATAATAAAATTTATTAGTAGGGTAACTGTAGTGTTAGTTTCTGCATTTTGAATAACTAAAGTATATTACATCTTTATCTATCGAAACTAATATTTAACTATATATATATTAACTATAATGTTACTAATATTATCGATTCATCAATCTATATCAAATTACGTATGATTTATTGTTGTAATAAACGATTTTTTAAAAATGTATGGCATTTGATAACAGCTAATTACTATTATAAAATTTGAATCCTTTCTATCTCAAATGAAGTTTTATGTGCTAGTATTTCAAGACTATCATCTTTGTATTTTTTTTAATTGTGTTTTATTTTTGTAAAAGTTAAGGTTATTGTCACATTGCACTATTTTTTACAATTCGATATAAAATAAAGAAATATTCACAGAAAATGAATCGTTACCTTATTATATTTGAGCAAAAATCTGTACTGAAAAGATCTTAAAATTGAGAAATTTTCTCAAATTCATTAATAAATTAGAATTATCTAATAGTGACCTGTTTCTTATTATCCAAATGAAATATAAAGTTTAAAATAATAATTACAGATAATATATATATGCTATAATATGCAAAATCATATTAGAATATTCTAATATGATGTTATTTTTTACAGATGGCATGGCAAGCAGTTCACTTAATAGCGGGCACATGTTACAAAATAGTGAAGATAACACATTTGATCTTCTATTAAAAGAAGCAAAAGCAAAATTACGTAAAAGGAAGGTTTGACATATGTACTATTTGTTAGTTATAAATGTAATTTAAAAAATTAGCACAGTGATGTCGTCATCGATGATATTTAAAATAAAATTAAGCGAAGAGATCTATACTGGTATTTTCCATTAACAGAAATATAGTAAAAGTTATATAATTGTTATAGACTATAAATAACTGTTGCAATATAGCATCTATAATGAAAGTAACAGTTAACTGCTGTATTTTTTGAATTAATTGAAGATATCAGTAGCAGACACATGTATAGAATATTTCTTTAATCTATTTTGATATTTTCAATAATAATGAAAGTATTAGATCTTTTCTATATGAAAGTCTGTTTAGTTAAAAATATATAACTCTTATAGATTTATTTTACTCACAGTTTTTATAAATAATTTATTGAAGCTAATACAATATTAATTACAAGATTTCTGATATAGGAGCATTTAAGTTAAACAAAAAAATTGTAATTTAAATAATTTTAACTTTGAACGTATGAATCATAATAATCACATATATTAGTTTGAAGCTATTTTTTACGTAGAAAAGGAAATGTGTTTTCGTCGTCTTCGATATAAATATTATGCATTAATTGAGATGAAATGCATTATGGAAACTTAAGAACATCTTCATTATACCTACTAAACTGTTTGTATGTTTGCATAGAAAAATGTAGTAACAAAAAAATAACAATCTGATAATACATTTACTCTATCTTATAATGGCTATAATTTCTTTAAGCAATTAAAGATGCGTTTAATGATTGTATAACATGGAATATATGCATATTTAAATTTGCTGGATAAATACATAATATGGTATACATATGTGCATATTTAAATTTGCTTCGCTTACTTACAATTTGATATATAGATAAATTGAGTTCCATATAAATATATTAAATTCAAATTCAAATTTTTATTCATATATTATCGTACAAACTGTTAATTGTTTACACTTTTTACCTTTAAATGTTATAAACTCGCAATAAACTTTTATCACATAAGAAGTTTTTATTTTTATATGAAAAGTAACATGGAATTCAAAAAATAGTATTATTCTGACATTTATTACATTCTTTTTTCAACATTTATCTGTTTGTTCGTTTTTTTATTAATATAATGTAGAATTCCCAATATGATATATTTATATAAACATAATTTAAAGGTAAGAAATGAACACATTTATTATAGATTTTCAAGTAAATATATTTTATTTCAAGCCCAAATTAAGAATTCTTAAGTACTAAGACTTAAGTACTAAGTTTTAGATTTCGTAAAAGTAATAAATATGATGCCGAATTGAAAAGAAGCAAATTGAAAATATTTATCCTTAATTTTAGGAACTATAATTTCTTTTACAGTAAAATATCAATCTCTATAAATTGTAGTAAGTTTTATTAAATGTATGTATTGCTCATGCTGACTGGAGATTAACATTTAGTTAGCTTATTTTATCAATATAATTGTTTATCTTACTTAATTATCAATGTAGAATAATATAATAAATGAATCACAATTTAAAATACTTTTATTCGATAGTAAAATGTACAAAGATAAGTACAATCGTTGAACTATATTGTCAATCTTTATTTACTATTTACTATTTGCTATTTACTTTATTTACTATTACATTAAATACTGATCATCATTTACATTATTTATTCATAGATTAAAGAATTTTTATTTATTTTTTAATTTTATTATAATCCACTTTTATAGAACACAAAAAAATATATTTTTTACATTATTTTTAATCTATAGTTATCCAGTATTATTTACTTAGCAATAAAAACAAATATTTTACGGGTATCCGGCTGGCAATGATAATTAATATTCATAGACATGGAACTGATTGGATATGCAACTAATTACCAAACAATAAATTTCTCTTAAGATCATTTTTAAGATATTTGGTTTTTAGCAAAATAAAACTTACGAATATATTTGTGTGAATATTATGAAAAAATTATAAACATAGTATGTACAATTATACATATAATTCGTAAACGAACATTAGTAAATAGTTACGAAAGTAGAATATTTAAAGCATTTTGTGAACTATCAAAAATATCAATAAATATTTATAATTTTGAACAAGAAATGACATTGTGGTATTACTAACATAAGATACACGTTTGTGTTCTAAAATCGAAAGGTACGTTATACACACATGTAACAATACATGAAATTGAATAAATTTTCTAACTTTCAGTATGTGTAAACTAAAAATACGATCCTTTTTTCATGGAAAATAGAACTATTATTTCACTGGATCCGTTCGAATGATAGTCATGAGGTGAATAACTGCGTGATCCACACTACCTAACCGTTCGTCTTTTGTTTCTTTCTGCGAAATCCTCCTTACTTTATCTTGAGGACCCACAACGTGGAAGTGAACACGAGAGTGGAACATGAGACAGGGAGCCAATGTAAAAGTATAACATTCTTTTCACTAGACTTTCTTGATGTTGAAATCGTCCTCATTTTTCTACTTTTCTTTTCTCGGCCGATCTAATATTTATTATAATTCTTATTATAATTATCGTCTCAGTAATTAGTATTGCAAAAGCGCTAAGTGAATGCTAGGTAGCTACTTTTGGTCATCAGCCTTGTCGGGGATCCTAGTCTTAATCCAAGACTGCTCGGACTGTGACTTTCCTTTCCTGATTAGCAGCTTTACCAGGGGCCCTAGCCATCTGAGAGTAACCAACTGAGACTGTGACCAGCAACAACTTGGTCCAAAATGATTCTGATTTAGACTATTGTACTAGATATTTCTGCTACTACTCATTGCTAGTTGGGTGACTTCTTGAAGTCCCGCAAATTTTATACCTTGTAGCGATCATTGGATGACACTACTGTGTTCCTCGAGGGAGCGACTTCTTTGTCTTGATCGCCAATTTCCTGCTCTCATAAGGTGCTACTAGACTAATAACTCACATCTTCCACTTTGTACTACGATGGTTTAAATTTGAGAGCACCAAACCTTTCTTTCTATTCAGTCTGGTTTTGGTCTGTTGATCGCTTTGCTTCTTTCCACAGTTTTTGAAGATCCAGTCGATCCAGAATTGCTTGAACTTCTCTGGATAACGTTGCATTAGTTACTTTTCTGGGTTTGTATCTAAAAGAAAGCTGATCTAGACTTCTTATCGATCTATTGGTTGTGCAATCTGTTGTATTGGGTATCTTCTTTATGCTCGTGTCCCAGAAATTTTCTGGCTCTTCAGCACAAGTTGCTGCAACTTAAATTTAGTGCGATTTCATCTCTCACTCTGTCTGTTGGTTTTCGATATTTTAACAGCGTTTAAAATGTATTTAACTCAAATGTGAAGTGAATGCACTTGCTCTGTCGGTTATCATTCTTATGGAAATTTCAAAAAGTGCTAATATTTGGTCTAGTGCTTTAACGGTGCACTTTGTCTTTGTACTGCGTACGGGGTAACGGATACAAGACTTGGCAAACCTGGCAAACTTGTCAATATTTGTGTGTTTCTATTTTTTGGCCGTATAAATGAATCACTATAATCAAAGTGCAATGCATAGAAGAGCAGTGGAACCTTGTCCATCGGGTGAAAGAACCCTGGTTAAAAGCAACTCTTCTCATCTCTTTAATCGTTTGAGTCTCAAGCAGCGCGATAGCGCTGTTTAGATTTTGTGTCGAAAAGTCTCAGTACATTTGAACGCTACAGACGACTGACGATATTTTGTATTTCATTGTTATCTTCTCAATCATTTTTATTGAACAAAACTTGAAATATTTATAAACTAATAGTACGCATATATAATAATATAGATGTATTTCATAAAAATAACAAATATGACGAGCGCTATCGCGCTGCTTGTTTTTCTTCGTAATCGATTAAGACAAGCACTATCGCGCTGTTCAGGATTCATCACCCCTTTTTTTAAAGATATCTGGGACTCAAACGGTTAAATCAGTGATTCCCACGTGATTTCCCTTCTCGTGGATATTCTCAAAGGCAAAATCTCCCTGACATCCCATCGACACATTTTCACAACATTTCAGCAAAACATACGAGCCACTATTTGTATCTATTCTCAGATTTCCGGAAGACTATATTCTTCCATACTTCTCCTGTTTTACCTTTGGATGAACATTATCGGCTTCCAATATTTTCCGTATTATATTGATATAATTATCCGCAATTGCGTCACCTTAATCCACTCAGTGATTATGTCCATAGACAAACAATTTATAAGATAAATTATTTATAAGATAATCCAGATAAACTGTCTAGTCCACTGGGCGATACACGATTTCAAAATTGTAATCCTGGAAGTAAACGCATTAGCGAACCACTCCGGATTGAGTATCTTTTTTATTTGTAGTCTAGCGAATTGCATTGCAGTTCGTAATTGCAGTGCAGTCATTGTAAACGTTATATTAAGCAAATACATGCGAAAGATTTCAAGTATCACAACAAATACTAAAGTTTCTAAATCATACGAATGATTTCTGCTCTTTCGGACTAGTTTTTCGTATGTTCAATCAGCAATTAAATTATTCCAAATCCCACTGTCAAGGAATTCTCCTACAAGAGATTTATCGATAATTCTATATTCCGAGTAAAATTTTGAATGAATTTTCGAAAGAATTTCGAAACCCCTAAAAATTGTCATATTTGTTTAACATTTGTTTGATCGGGACTCTCTATAAGTGCACGGATCTTTTACACCTTGTCGAATGTCCTCATTGGAAATTTCTCTGCCTCAATATTCTATTTTTCTAAATTTATTATAAGATTCTTTCTCTCAACAATTTGTAATTACTTAAAATCTCTCTCAAGCTCCTTAATGTTTAACAACTAGAGATATGCAAGAACTCGAAAATATCGGGTGGAGTCGGGATGAGAAATATCCTCGAAAATCTCGGAATTCTCGATTATGTAAGGATTCCTGAGAATGTTCGGGATTGTGTTGGCAAGGTAATATACGTTATTACTTTAAGTATCATTATTTTTTGTTATTTATATTGTGTATGGAATTGCTAAACACTATATCAGCGTTTACAGCTGATAGATGGAGTCCATAAAGCGTAAGTAGCTATTTGTCACTGACAATACATGACGTAACAAAAGACTATAAAATGTGCCACTATATTTTAAATTTATATCATTTAAGAGAATCACATACTGCGGAAAATATTAGAAATACATTGTTATCATTTATAAATACATGGAAATTACATGAAGTTAATTAATATTTATAACTGATGACGGCTGAAATATTGAAAAGACAATGGAAATCTGTACTGATTAGAAACGAATATTTTGCTCTGTTCACTGATTACAAATGACAATTAAAATAATAATGAGAAAATTTCCCTCGTTCATATTTTTAAACAAAAAATCCAAAAACATTGTTGCCTTTTTCTCAAGATACACGTCTGCAAGAAAAAGGTTTTCATAAGTGCAGCTAGGTAAAGGTAAAGCCGAATGAGACGTCTTTGCAACTAGTCCAAGATGTGAATACACGGTGGAACTCCATGTACGTAATGTTAATAAGATTAATTAAGTTACGAAGGCCGTTAGTGTAATTTTATGTGAAATGTCTGAACATTTATGTAATGAAGAATGGCAGTTTGCTGAAGCATTAATAACTATATTTATATAATTGTACCAGTGAAAGATGCTACAAAACTAATGTATGGAGAAATATTAGGTTGTCCGAAAAGTTTCTTTCATTTTATGAGGAAATAATAGACGCACAACGCGTTTTGTTTTATGTTATTTTGTCGAATTACGTACAGTCCATTTTGTTCTGTTGAGATAAACACCGCGGACAACCTAAATATCTAACATTATAAAAACATCGCACTATGTTCTAATCTATATTGAATTAATTAATATACATTCAACATGTGATACGTAAGACAAAATAACAAGTGAACTGTGTCAACATCTGTTCAATTATATAACTGTGTAATAATTATTAATAATTATGTAATTAAGACCAAGAATTTATTATTTTAATATTAACACGTTGACTGCCATGCGTGTTTTCAAGGAAATCTCCGTTAGGTCACGCGTGTGTGACATCAATCTACATCAGAGACCAGGCCATACACAGCGGGCAAGATGGCAGCCAGATGTCTACACATCCTTGTCGCGTACCCTCATTAGTCTTAAGGATCCACCATGGGTCTTGGCATTTTCATGGTTAAGGTCCTTCAGACCAAACAAGTATCTTTTATTTTAAGTGTCCTTTACATTTATTGTTTTCTACGGGTTGACACGGGAAACTTGGTTTTTCTCATGTTCGGTATCTTCCGTTAGCAACTTTCTCTCGAGGGCGGCTAAGATCCTTCCTGGTCCACCAATCTTCTTATTATCCAATCGGAAGAGGTGTCTACTGCCCCCACTTTCCTAACTAAAATTGTCATCAACAAATCCGATGGTCTCGTGTGCTGGACACACCCATCACTGACTTTCCTCAGACACAGTATCGTCACTAAAACTCACTTATTCTCTATCTTTAGAGTAGTCAACATCTTTTTGCCGAGTTTCTACCCTTAGACCAGTCGCGTACTTGATCAGTGTAACTAGGTTCTATATAAAGTTGTTGGAGTGAACTGTGATTGTGATTATTGAATTCGTAATAAAGTTTAATAAAAAAAGAAAGTTAATAGTTGTGTTACGGTTTAACCTTCTTGTTTTATCATCTAACCCTCAAATTTACGTGACACCAAGCTACACCCTGACACTGTCGCAGTACCAAACGTTCTCTGCTAGATACTCCCATCGATATTTTAATAATCCGAGTCGCTCAAGTTGTGGTCTTAAAAATGATCTCTCGTTTCGTTTGTTCACAATATTAAAACCACTAGCTGTTGTTGAATATAATGAAGGAAAGTGTGGTATAGTTTATTCCGACCAAATGGTTTCTCATGCCACCACAATTAGAAAAGGAAGAAAATGGTACAGAAAACTTGACGTTCAACTCCTTCTGGGAATTCCTGTTGTAAACGCTTTGTAAACGGTTTACAAAATTGCAACAAGGAAGGATATAAATATTAGAATATTTAGAGAATTAGTTGCAAAATTATTAGGGTTGTCTGAAAGTACAAAAACTGGCTCCTGTTGCACCCCCTCCCGCGTCCTCTCGTTCGAGCCAGTCTTGTAGATTCCCTGGCTGTTAAATTTGGCGCTAGGGGGGCCATAGCCCCTGGCGCCGTCCCTGCTTCTAGTCGCGGTTCGTTATGGCGGCGATGAAGCGGCTCTAGGCCGTCTGACTGCCATCCAACTCCATCGCGTTATCCTCCAAGGGTGGGAATTTCTCTTCCTCTTCCTTTCTGCTCGCTCCTTTGCGAGCATAACTCGCTCGCAGAAGAGGCAGACAGCCTAATATTCCTGCGGCCCACTCAGCATCACTTCTATGATCGCAAAGGGGGTCAATCTCTCGCCTATGACATGCCGCAGGGTGTAGCTGGACAGCTCCCACGCCGGACAAAACTCCAGCGTGTACTGCGCCGTGTCCCTGCCCTCCCCGCAGTGGTGACAGATGTCCATCGTCTCCCATCCGATTTTCATCAGGTATTTGCTGAACACGCCGTGTCATATGAGCATCTGGCTCATCCTGTAGGTGAGCTGGAGGTTGCGGCGGCTTCTCCATGACTCCCAATTTGGGAGGATCGCCTCCGCGCCTCTGTGTTCGCCTCCCTCGTTGATCAGCTGGGATCGCCACTTGACCCACGCGTCCTCCTCGGCGGTTCCTGGGTTATCTGGGGCCGCCTGCTCGGCCAAGACCCCTCCCGGGTCTCATATTCTAATGCGGCCGTATCTTCTCTTCAGCTCCAACGCCCGAAGCTCCCATGGGGGAGACGCGGCCAGTACGGTCGGCGACGCGTGGGACGTGCAATCTCCTGAGAAGCAGGATACTGCGGCGACTCGCAATCAGATCGTCCACCCATACCGGGGCTCTGTACATCACTCGGAACTGAACGATGCCCTCGCATAATCGGCGCACCGCAACTCCCGCCCCGCCGATGTTCGGCAGCAGGTCGCACAAGGCGCTGGCAGCCGCCGACACCTTCGGGATCAGGGAGTCCAAGTGCAGCTCGAACATCCACTGTCGACGACGAGACTCAGGTATCTCATTCACGGTCCCACTCCGACGGTTTCTTCCGCCATGCTTATGCTCAGATCGGGCGGAGAAGTCCCTCGCCTGTTCTTGTCGTAGAACTAGATGGCCTCCGACTTCGCAGGGGAGACCCTCTGGCCCAGTCCGCGCACAGCACGTATTGCGCAGGCCGTTGCGACTTTGCCGATGCGCAACGTTTCGTGCTACCCGCGACCTCCACCAAGACCAGAGTGTCGTCAGCGTAGCACACTATGGCCGCGCCCGCAGGCAGCGGTCAGCGCAGTACCTCGTTGTTGCAATGATCCACATGATCGGGCCCAACACCCAGATCAGCGGGCGTAGCATACCCATCTGTCGTCGAGGTAGGTACGGATCAGCCGAACGAGGTAGCTAGGACCTCGAAGTGTTTCAGGGCCGCCACTATCCTGTCCCCGGGATGGAGTTGAACGCGTTGACGATGTCCAGAGATACCGTCGACGCCACGCCGTCCCGGGAAACCATGTCTTCTGTGAGTGTCCGTACGCGCCTGATTGCGTCGATCATCGAGCGTCCCTTCCGGAAGCCGTACTGACTTTTGTGTCAACGCGGCACCCGCCCAGACATGTGTCGTTCCAGACGGGCGGCGACGACTCTTTCGAGGAGCTTGCCGATCTCGTCCAGCAGGCATATTGGCCGGTATGCCGACGGCGAATTTGTCGGTCGGCCCTCTTTACGGAGCAAGACCAGCCTCGCCGTCCGCCATGCCCAGGGGTAGATTCCGTCTCTCAGACATTTTGTATAGTTTGGCGCCGAAGTTTGGGAGCCATTACCCCCATCACTTCCCCCCAGATCCGGCCCGGGATTCCGTCCGGGCCCGGTGTCACATCGCAGGAGGCCATTCTTCTAGTCGTCCGTGACTTCCCAGTCATCTATCCACTCCACCGTCCGAGTTGTTTCTCGCGACTGTTCTGCTGAACTGTCCTCTTGCGGGGGGAAGAGCGTCCCGATGATCTGCAGCAGCAACGCCGGTTCCATCTCCGTCGTTACCAATGGTCTTACCGCGCGAAGTTTTCGTGTCACCGTCCTGTATGGCCTTCCCCATGAGTCGGACTCTACTGCTTCGACCAGTTTTGACCAAGCACGGTCCTTCGCAATCTTGATCTCCTTTTGTAGCGAGCGTCGTAGCACGCGGTACGCTTGGTAGCGTAAGGAGACTTCTTCCTCATCGCGTCATCGCCAGCGGTGGGCCCTCAGGTACCTTCTTCGGGCCCGAACACATCTCACCCTCAGCTCCGCGATGTCGGGGGTCCACCAATACACGGCTCTGCTTCGCCCGGTGCCCAGCACCTGCCGAGGAAGGTTCCGCCTGACGCATTCACCAACCTCGTCTAGGAACTCCTCGAACGCCGCCCATCCGCTGTTGGGTGACACGTACACGCCCATCACCGATTATACCAACCTAGCATTTTCCTCAACAATTTTAATAGCGCCTGGAACAATTATGATTCAAATTGTGTTCTTTGATCAGTAGTGATTGTTCCTGGAGCGCCTTGATATCCGTCCGGCATACAGGGCCGTAACTACGCTGTCTGCAGAGATATCCATAGGTGGCATGCTTCCGGCCATCTGGAGAATCTATCTATTGTCACAGCTAATAGTATTTGTAGCCGTTGCTTTTCGTCAGTGATCCTACAATGTCCACATGTATATGCTCGAATCAACCCTGTAGAGTATCTATTTATTCTGGAGCTGACATATTGTGGCGATATATCTTATTCTTTTGACATCCTAAGCAGATTGTGTGCGTTACTAAAATTTTTTTTGTTACCTTCTTAACACATAAGGCCATTTATATTTCGTTATTTTTTATAATGTCTTTGTATAGGTATTTATCTAAAGTATTTAAAAATAGTTTTTAGAAATTCCACCTGTTGGATTTTTCTATAATAATTTTCACAAAATCTTCGTCTTACGCTTGTGTTTTCGTTAATCCATCTGTAGAGATAGTGATAGACATTTCGATTATCGCAATTTTGGACAAATGCATCAGCTACATTATCTTTCTCGCCGACTGTTTGATGGTAAACTACTGGACTATTTTGGTGTTAAAATAACTGATGTAATACAGCTGTTTCGTTTGTCGCGGATTGACTTTGTGATCTTTTTACTGAATTGTCTTCTCTTTGACTTCTACAAAATGTCCGAAGACCATGAGGCTCTTGTAGATGGCTAAAAGGTCTCTATCGTGTACACCATTAGTTGTCTGTATCTTTTTTAATTTTTTTGGAAAGAAATCTAATATTTCTTACATAGCTTTATTATAATGCTCTAAAATAGCGCCGATGGTGACGTTCGATGCACCCGTGTGCAGTGCCGATGCTACGTTTACTTTTGGTTAACATAATGGATACCGCGGCTACTTGATCTTTAGCTTTTTTATAAACTCCTTTTCTGATTCATCATCTTAATTCACCCACCACTTTTCTTTCTTCTTGGTCCCCTTGAAGTCCTTATTCAGCAGAGTCAGTCAATTTGCGGCGAAATGTATAGTAAAAATTGACAATGCCTAAAAAGTGCCGAAGATCCATTAGTGTTTTTGGTTTAATGTATTGTTCCATCACCTGGACCCGATCGTCCAATGGAGCGATCTTAACGGAGCCCTTACTACTAATCTTATAACTTACAGATTGTTTGATTTTCTCCGCAAATATGCAATGTTGCCTACGTTTATTTTTAATTTGTTATTTTTTAATTTATTAAACCGAGCCCACAGATGTTTCTTATGTGTTTTCACATTCGGGGATGCCACAACTGTATGCCCACTGACTCTACGTTACGGTAGCAATATCTAAACTTCATAATATGGAAACCGCTGGAAGCTTTGGGCTTAGCGTCCAAATGACATGACTGTGAATTCATAAAACTAATCCCGAATAGCGTTATTATCGCCGACTTCCTGCCTTCGAGTGCCGCCAAAATTTGGTAGTACGCCCGTGTCAAACGCCCAAAAGCAGTAATAGGATAGACTAAACATCCTGAATGCCACAGCTATCGAAACAATAACCAGATAGTAACGGAATAGCCGCCTCTGAGATACCACTGACGATAACTCCTCCAGAGGGACTAAAATCCCAGTATAAAAGCCCTCCCAATTAGCGCTCGACGCCTTTCTGTTGTAACAATTTGAACCGTCACTCTGTTGGATTCGTATAATAAATTCTATTACCATATATAAAGTTCAATTTCTTCACCTTATTTGTGAAACCTTTGAACTGGAATGCGAGGAGATCACCGGTGATCTATCATTTTCGCGATTTCTTGTGTCTCCTATGTGATAAAATTGGCAATCCCTGCCAGGATCCATTCAACGGGAACTCTACAGCGAAGGACGACGGTCACCTCCTTGATCAAAAGAAGGATCTACAAAGAATCTTGATAAGCTGGCTTTCGTACATGATTGAAACAGTAGACCCGAAATGCGTTTTACTGCGTACTCCTGTTGCCCCCTCAGCATGGCTTCTACGATCGCCTCGGGGGCCAAACTCTCGCCGATATCGAGTCGTAGGACACGGCGCGGTTCCTCCCATGCCGGGCAGATCTTCAGCGTGTACTGTGCCGTGTCTTCCTCTTCCTCGCAGTGGTGGCACGTATTGGTTACCTCCCACCGAATCCTTAGCAGGAACTCTCCGAATGCTCCGTGCCCGGTGAGCACTTGCGTCATCCTGTACGTCAGCGGGAGCCCGTCACGATCTCTCCTGGCCTCCCAGTTCGGTACGACCGCCCCAACAGCCCGATGAGGCTTCACCGTATCCTCGGCGGCAAGCTGAATGCTTCACCGTTCCCAGGTTTCGAGCCTTGTCTCCCCCGGACGTCGCGGACTGACCAGCCGGCAGAGGGCGTATCCCCGCCTGAGCACAGGCCCAGCAGTTGATGGTACACCCGTCGGAGCGCTAGGGCCCGGAGCTCGAATGGAGGAGACGCCGCCAGGACAGTCGCCGACACATATGATATCGTCCGGTATCCCCTTACGATCCTGATGATGGTCGTCAGCAAGAGTAGACTGCGTCGACTTTTCATCAGATTCTCTGCCCATACCAGAGCCCCGTACAGGCCCGAGAACGGATGACTCCCTCATACAGTTGGCGCACTCCAACTTCTGCCCCACCGATATTCGGCAGCAGTCCACATAGAGCTGTGGCTGTCATCGTCACTTTGGGAACCAGGAGCCTGAAGTGATGGTGAGGCCCAAGTATTTCATCTGAGGTCCCCAACCTCCTCTCCGCTTATGTCCAATCACAAGTCCGGTTGAGGAGTCCCCCTACGTCGGTAGTCATAAAACCATATGGCCTCCGACTTGGCTGGGGACACCTTCAGGTCCAGCCTTCGTATAGCCCGTATCACGCAAGCGGCGGCAAGCTCTCCGTGGCATAGCGTCTCGTGCCACCAGCGTCCTCCGACCAAGACCAATGTGTCGTCCGCGTAACACACCGTGCCTGAGTCTGGGGCTATGAGGCAACGAAGCACTGCGTCGTATTCGATGATCCACAGAATCAGATCCGAAACCGAACCCTACGGAACCCCGCGCTCAACAGGCCACCGCCCTTCTCTATCCTTGCTGGTGTAGCTGACCCATCTGTCGTTCAGGTAGGCTCGTATGACAGAATGATGTAGGGAGGCACCTCGAAAAATTCAAGGGCCTCCAATATCCTGACCCAGGGTATGGTGTTGAATGCATTGACTATGTCTAAAGAGACTGCCAGCGCTACTCCACCCCGGGAAACCATGGCCCGTGACATATCTCGTACCCGGTTCACCGAATCAATCGTCGAGCGGCCGCGCTGGAAGCCGTACTGGCTTTCGTGCCAACGGCAATGACTCTTTCTAAGAGCCTGCCCATTTCATCCAGCAGGCACACCGGACGATATGCGTTCGGAGAGTCTGTCGGTAGTCCCTCCTTCCGAAGCTGGACCAGCCTCGCCATGCGCCATATCCGAGGGTATACTCCCTCCCTCAGACACCTTGTAAATAGATGACGTAGTCTGCGGGCCATGACTGCCATCGTCTCCGCCCATATCCGTCCCGGGACTCCGTCCGGGCCCGGCACCACGTTGCGGGAGGCCATTGTCTTCGTCAAATCCAGCATCTCCTCCTCCGCACCCCTAGTTCCTCTCTCCACTCCACTGTCCAAGCCGAGATAGTGCGCTGCTGTCCCGGGTTGTCCTCTTGTGGCAGGAACAATGTGTGAATGACCTCTTCCAGGAATGCCGGATTCATATCTGCCGTCAGTGGTGGGGCCCTTGAACGTTTCTTCATCACCATCTTGTACGGCCGCCCCCACGGGTCGGATTCGACTGATTGGGCGAGGTCCATCCAGACTCGGGCTTTAGCGCTCTTGATCCTCCGCTGTAAGCTGTGTCGCGACTCTCTATATGGCTCGTAACACGGGGAGATCTCTTCCTCGTCATGAAGCCGCCGACAGCGGGCTCTTTGGAATCGCCTGCGGGCCCGAATGTACCTCGCCCGTTGTGTCTAGCCCCAGGCACGGAGCTCGGTATTGACGCATCACATGCCGGTTTCATGTCTCGGCGAAGGTTTTCCGCCTCCTCGTCCACGCTTGTCTCCTCTGTACGGGTGTCCCTGTTCCAGGCCGCGACAATGGTTGCTGCCTGGAGCATCTCGTTGTCTCTATCCTTGAAGCGCCATCTTGGTGGCGGGTTCCCCTAATGCCGCGGGCCTCTTTCGCGGGCATTGTCTTCGGATCGACCTCAATGAATATATACAGGTGGTCTGAGAGAGCCTCCACCCCTTCAGCTACTCTCCAGCCTGAGATCCGCCGGAAGGCATTGGGAGTACCCCATGTAATATCGACGACGAACACCCTCTCCATGCCACGCATGTGCTGGTCGAGCCTCTGTTAAGTAAGAGGAGCCCGAGGCCCGCAGCCCAGTTTGACAGCACCCGTCCACGAGTATCTGTCCTTGTGTTCCCCCATTGCGAGGAGTGGGCATTAAAGTCTCCCAGGACGAGGACCTGACGTGAAAGGTATCGTCTCACACAATCGCCAACCCCGTCCAGGAATTCCTCCTACGCGACTAGGCCACTGTTCGGGGAGACATACACTTCCACCACCACCATACCAGTCCATTCGATCGCTGCATACGGCGGGTGTGCCCGGTACTGACGTCCACATCATAGTGACTAAGCCGTCCAGGTCTCCGACCCAGTTAGGAGTGTCTAGTATGCGATTGGGCTCGGCTACCACTACCAGGGCAACCCTGTTCTTCCTTATCGTCTGGAAGAGCAGGTCTTGTGCCCGTTTCGATCGCCCCAAGTTGGTCTGGAGGAGCCGCATGAATTTACTTTATTAAGTCCATATCCATGGCCTCTCCCCGGTCATCTGCCCCACTCGTGATCCTTTCCTCTTCTTGCGGTAGATTTCTCGCGTTTTTGCCCTGTTTTCTGTCCGTAGTAGACTCCTGAATCCTGCTCGTCCCTTTACCTTTTGGCGGAACGCATGCCGTCCCTCCCATTCTGTGCGTGGTGGGTGCACCAAGCGACTCACATAGCGGTTTCAGTGTTAAAACGCAGTAGCGAAAAATTGTAAGGTTTCGCACTCGCGGAGCCTTATTGCCCGGGAGTAATTTATAGCCCTCCTTAAAAGAAATAGTTGTAGCGGTATTCGACAGTAAACATCCAACGGTTTCCGTCCCGTGGTTCGCCACACGCAGACCCTATTCTCCGGGTAAGATGATTACCAGATGTCGATGCATCTTCACAGTACATATTCAGCTAAGCTGAGGACCCGTTATAAATCTTAAGAATTAGTTAACTAAAGTCCCTCAAATAGACAAACAGTCTTTGTCCCAACTACGGGAAGATACGGGAAACCTATTTTCTCACGAACGGCGCCTCCCTCCAGCAACTTTCCCTCAAGGGCGGCTAGCATCCTTTTCTAACCACCGATATGGAAATTGACCAATTAACAGCAACGTCAATTTCCCTCACTTTTCGAACGTAGGCATATCTCCACGAATCCGATGATCTTGTGTCCTTAGACACACCCCAATATAGTTTTGCTCTGCAGCATTACCGCGACGGAAAGTCATTCTCTTTCGCGAGGTCGCAATAGCGAGTTTCATAGTGTCTTTACGCTCGGTGGATGTTCTATGTTTTAACAAAGAGTTGGTGCAGTAATACTTGTACCGTAGACAAGGGCGTTGGGTACGACTTGGACTTTGGAGGAATGCGTATTTGTTATCCCTTTGACCGCGGATTCGTTATTGAACCTAAGATCATTGTCATTAGCGTCTCGAGTATCTAATTACCACGGTTACTTGTCGAAGTCTGTAATAATCATATTTGCACTAGTCAATATCTTCTCTATTGCATAACAATAATGTCTAATCGCGACGAAGATTCATTTCACGCCCCTTACCCCAACCCTAATCATGACGTGAACCCGACATATATAACCGCCTGTGAACTCTGGTTTTCAAGATATTCGCAAAAAGTAGTGATTACCACTACAACAAATTCTGACCGTAATTTTGCATTAGTGGCAACGTTTGTGTTAGTATTGGTTGAAGACCACTTCACAGCGGCCAGATAAAATGTTACCAAAAAAGACTTTTCCTCCACTTACGACTAATCCCACGACTAAAAAATTCATTATCGAATATAGTACAATTTCTATTCGCGAGTGCAAAATCAAGACACTTCTTGCCGCGACGAATCAATCACGCACGAGTACGAAGTATGTACATATATAGAGTACGTACATGTTGTACTCACATCTAAAACAATCGCGCGCGACTGAACGTCATTTTGCTGCTAATAGTGTGAGGGATCCTCACTGAGGGCGTTTTAGATGTAATATAATGCTATATAATATTCTATAGTAATAATTAATAATATTATAATAATATATAATATTATAATTTATAATACACTTAATATAAATAATTAATATTATTATGATGAGAAATTTTCCACCGCGATATTACACATACGTTTGGTTGTTAATATTTGACAGAAATCCAAAATTTAATTATTTTATTTGTGTCCCTCAGCTTTTCCAAAAATTTTTGTGTTCAGTACTAATAGTCTTTCAACATAAATAGGTTAATAACTTTTTATAAGGAATGCCATGATAGATGCCATGATAATATATTTGTGATTTCACTGAGAGGAATAACGCTGATCTTCGTTTGGCGTCACGTGCGGTTATTTGCAAGTGAAAAAAAGCCCTAACAAAAACCTACATAAAGTATAAACAAAAGATAGTTAATTTTGGGTTAGTCGTTATTTAAGTCGGCCGCTGTTGCGACGGACGCAAAATTATAGGCAAAATTCACTATGGTGGTAATAACAGCTTTTTGCGGATATCTCAGAAATTAAGGCCAAACGGCGATTATACGTATAGCAAAAAGTTAGTATCGTGCCGGTGACAACGTATTCAAAAGCAATCGAAATCGGTAACGTGGCAGATATTGATAATTACGGAATTAGATAATATTTTTCATTTCTCTTTATTACTTAAACAACCATATGTAAGAAATATAAAATATTTATATCTTTGTAACTAAAATTATACTTTAGCATAATACATCCCCTTATCAATCCTTTATGTATTTAAGATACAGAACATCTCACTAAAATCTATCCTGAAGTCAAATGTTTTTGTGACAAATTGTATATCGCAACAGCCAATTACGTATAAGTCACATAAATAAAAACTTCGTTCATGCGTACAATGGCGTGTATGGAAAATTAGAAACATCACTACAATATTGTTCTCAACAATTAGGAATGATAGATTTTTCTACGTCGATGATAATTATTATCATAAATAAAATTATCACAAAGCTGCTCAATCAAGATTGCAAAAGATGACAAAAATAGAACAATACGACCTTATAATTAATAAAATGTCGAATCACATAGCCATTTAAGCATAGTCATGCAATACTCCTGATTTTATGACTCTGTAAAATTCATGATCCATAAACAAATGACTGCCTTATTGAAAGATATCGCAGTGCATCGCTGTACCTCAGTGTACTAAAGCCTTGTATGTGAAGGTACAATAATGAAACAAGCAAAACAATCCTCAAAAATAATCTCCTGCTAGCAGTTTTTGAGGTACTAGAGCCTCTAGTAAAAAAGTTAAGTAACGTATGCATGGCTTTAATCAAACAGTAGGCGCTAATAACCCTGGCTATTAAAGGCAGTTAATCTATAAATAACAAAAACAGAATAAAATTTAATTCAATTATTTATTATTTTAATATGCGTTCAAAATGTTGACCTCTTTTTATTATATCCGGAGATACGCTTGCATAAAAGTTGCAAATACGCATTTTCATGTCTGCACTCAGATCTGAACATCTCTAGATACATCTTCAATCATGCACAGAACATTGAAACAAAAATAAAACGATTAAAGTGTTTATTTTGTTTCCGTAATTCATTTTCCGTGAACTTCCACTTCAACAATTTACTTACGAAATTTTCGATTTAGGTCATTTTAAGGTCCTGATATGCGGCAAGGTGGAATGCATTTTAATCTTATCTTTTTAATGGTAAGCATAGAAATAAGCCTTTCCTTTTAAAAAGATATTATTATTACTAAAATCTCAGAAAATATGACCTTGAGATGATCTCCTGCGTAGCCTAATTTCTTTCTGAAATGCAATACCTTCCTCTTGAAACATCTTTATATATTGTGGCAAATAAAAGAGTAATACGAATAGCAATGTTAGAAGAGACAACCTATACAGGGTGTTTGGCTACAGGTCTCGGGAAATTTTTAAAGAATGATTCTTGAGGCCGAAATAAGACGAAAAACAAAAATTAAGAACATGCCTTTTGTCTTCGTCTTTTTTAGATATCAACAATTAAAAATATCCCTGTGCGCGAGCAAGCCGCCTTATATGGAGAAAAGAAGGTCAGCTTCAGGAGTGAGATGCACAGTAATCCTCAAGTCGAACGATACATGGACAGCAGTTTACTTCGTATAGATCATAGGGAAGAAGATTATGGCATTTAAAAATCGTAGGCTAAATATTGACCTGCCTATTCGTTGAAATCCATAACGCCCCCTGGAATGTTCAAGTAGAGAGGATACATATTTCCTCTAATCTTTTGTCTCTATAAACAATTAATAAATGAAGGCAAATATTAATATAGTTAACACATGCACCGCAAGTGTTATTGTTCACAAACAAGATAATACATGAAATCACACATGAGGTAGCAATTAATACAGAAATAAGGGAAATAAAAAAGTTCAAGAAACTAAAAACTAAACGGCTTAAAAAATGTACAGCGGAACAACGTAAACCTATAGGTTTATATAAAACTATAATGAGTTTTCATTTTATGTTTATACAGTTCTAGTAAGGTTTCTCTTTCGTTGTCGAAATAATGCTGTCCTTCCAGAACTGTTCTCTCCTCTTACAATATTTCTAAAATCGCTAAAGCATATTACATAGCAAGGTAGTAATTTGACATTTTGTGATGGAAAGTAAATATTTATCGAAAAACTTATAGTCAGTTTTTCAACAGTTCCTACAAGATATCAAATTAATATTTTATATTATTCCACGACTACAGTCATAATGTTTGCTTCAAAATAAATAATAAATGCAATATTTATACTTCTTCTGTATGTTAGAGTTTTCTTAGAGCATTCTTCTAGGGGAGCACGAGACGGGTATGGGTCCTCAAGGCGTGGGACCACCCTGGGAAACCCCAATGAATCTGATATTCTCCTATAGCCTGGTGGTGGCTGGTCGGCGTCTTTGGCACCCGCCAGTTTACCGATCCGGTGCAGAGATCTTCGGAGAAGTTGGTGGGCCCATATCTGCCAAGACCACTCACCTCATCTTCTTGTGGGGCTCCCCGTTGCCCTGCACCGGCCTTGACCGGGTAGGGTGCGAAAGAGTGAGTTCCACCAGTATGGAAACCCTTGTTGACGACCTCGGCGATATTCTCTCTGAATTACCATGGATTGTAAAACTAATCAGAAAACCGTTTACGGTACGGACCGCGGGGGATTCGGACTCCACATTTGCTGCCGGCTCCCGATAAAAGGAAGAAGAGGGGCGCGAGGTACGGGGCGGACACCGACACCGGCACCGGCTCCAGCGCCTCTACCGTCCGCGGCGGTGTCACGTAAAATTGAGGGTTAGATGAAAAAAAAGAAGGTTGAGTCGTAACACAACTTTATTCACTAACGCAGCACAAGTTTACAATAATCGTGACTGATGTTGACTATTCTAATCGTGAAGAATACGTGAAGTCTTAGTGACGAAGTTGTGACAGAGGAAACCTAGTTATGGGTATGACTAAGGACACGAGATGAGCTGATTCGTTAAACACAATTTTAGTTAGGAAAGTGAGGGCAATAGACATTGCTTCCGATTGGATAAAAGAAGCTTGGTGGACTAGGAAGGGTCTTAGCCACCCTCGATAGATAGTTGCTAGTGTTAAGTATCGTACGTGGGAAAAGCTAACTTTCCCGTGTCTTCCGTATTAAACAATAACCTTTAGAAAAGAGTCTGTAAATCCCTGAGATTTATGACAGCTCCTTGAGACTATTGAAGGTATGCAGTAAGAATGTGCGGACATCTGGTTGCCATCTTGCCCGCGGTGTGGCCTGGTTTAGGTACAGTGTGGCCCGACTTAACAGTGGGTCCTTGAAGTAATTGAGGGTATGCATACATCTGAATTCTAATGTGGATTGATGTCACAGCGGCGACGACGCGCGGATTGATGAGATGCAGATCGGACCGGTCGATAAGCAAGTGACCGTAAAGGACGCGGAACCGACCCACGGTCAGGAAGAAGAGGACGGCGCATACCTGCGGAGGAGGGTACGCCTTCTGGAGAGCGAGGTCAATCGTCTCCAAGAGACGGTGGAATGGTTGACCAAGGAACACACGGAGAGGGCAGCAAAAGGTGCTAATAACGACGGTGAAGGACAAGAGGTGCGGATCACCTCTACGAGGGGGGCGAAAGTAAATGCTCCCGGGGCCCCAACGGGAGCGATTATGGGTTCCCCTCCCCCACCTCTCTACACCCCTGGGCAGCGTCGCGCCGTTTCCACTGTCCTGATAGGATGGGGAGTAAGGTTAAGAAAGCGGATAGGCTCGGTCCAGGACCTCGAGATCCGCTAGAGGATCTCAAGATCCTCTTCCTCCGTACGTTGGAGGAGTGGTGGCAAGAAATACTACCAGGGGAGCGGTCCCTCCAGCTACGGACGCTGCCGCCGCCGCAAGAACCGTGTAAGCACAGTTGCGGTCGGAGAGAGACACTTCGCGGTCGACCGTGGATTCGTCGGCCGACGAGGTAGGATTCACCACCATCATAGGAGGAGGAAGATGGAGAGCGAAGCGAAAGAATAAGAAGCCAGGGGCGCAACTTCTTCCTACGGTCCATGCGCCGACCGAGGGCGCGAGAACCGAGGGACGGGTATCGTCGTCGGTGCTGTCGTCATCGTTGCGAGCCCTGGGAATGCGGGTAACGGCGGTGGAGTGAAAGTTAACGAGAGAAAGAAGGGCCGAAACCGTAGTGAGCGGGATGCGCACGGAAAGAACGTACCTGGCCTTCCCCGACCCCCGTGGTTCGCCACGGTGTCGCTCGCCGTGAGGGATGGTTCGGGATTCACGTATAGGGATGCATTGTCGGTGGTCAAGAGAGAGATCAAGCTCTCCGATCTCGACAGCACGGACTTAACAGCAAAGAAGGCGGTCACGAAGACCTTACTATTAGAAACTGCAGGCCAGGATGCTAGTAACAAAGCATCGAGACTGGCCGAGCGGATGGCGGCTACGCTCAAGGACTTCCCTGCCAAGGTGACTGTGCCGCGGAGGACAGCGGAGCTTAGAGTGACCGGCCTGGAAAATTCGGTTACCTCGGAGGAGGTGGCGGCCGCCGTAGCGGAAGCAGGGGGCTGCCGCGCTGACGAGGTCAACGTGTGTGTCATACGCGCCGCACCTCGAGGCCTCTTATAGGTGTCGCCATGCTGCCCACTGACGACGGACTTTTCAAGATGGCGGCGAGCAGTGTGAACGCGTTCAGATCGCTCCGCACTATCTAACCGAAAATTCTTGGAAAAAAGTCAGTATCGGGACATATAAAGTGCGGAAAGTAAAGGAAAGATGCTTCCGAAGTGCTGTGACAAATAATTTTTGCGGAGCTAATTGTGGAAAGTCCGTAAAGAGCAAAATAAAATCTTGTGCCGTGGCACGTGGTTGTGCACGCGGCGTGCAGAGTGGAAGAGTGAGCACTTGGGGCCTAAAATTGTCCCTAGTGAGACCTAAGCGCTTCTAAAGCGCTGCAAAATAAAGTGTGCTGTGGAGTGAGCAGTGGAACGTGAAAGTGGAAAAATAAAACAGTGTGCGAAGAATTGAGGTGAGCATGTGGCAAATTTGAGGTTAAGTGCGTGGGGACGCCATATTGGGACGAGCGACTGCAGCGCCGCCGCAAGGGCTACCCGGGAAACAGCGCGCAACCCGCTATTTTGGGACGGAGCCAGCAGCGCCATCACACGGGCTGCACTGGAACGCGCTCACTTACCGACGACAACCGCACTCACCTATACCGACCGCAGCGGCACTTACCGTCATACCGACTGCGGCTGCATACTCATCTCCACCATTAGACAGCCGGGGCCGCAGCGCGACAACTTTTAAAAGAAGATAAAAGAGAAGTAAGTGCAAACGGACTATTTAAGCCGCCACTACGCCTCTCGCTCTTCTTAAAAAGCAATACGCCGCTGGACTTGGTCGCGTACAAGTAAAAAGCAAAAAAGCAATACGCCGCTGGTCTTGGTCGCGTACAAGTAAAAAGCAAAAAAGCAATACGCCGCTGGACTTGGACGAGAGTCGGGCAGAGCAAAGCAATACGCCGCTGGACTTAGACTCCGCGCGGCCAAAAAGGAGAATAGCGGAGAAAGACCGCAGCACTAAGATGCGGTCTCAGAACCGGAGACCAACTACTGGACGGGCAAGGGTTGTCCTACAACCCTTAAAAACATCGAAGCTGGACAAGAGCGCAGAGGGCCGCTCCCAGCAAACGCCGGAGAAACAAAAGGAAAACAAACCGGCGGAGAAAGAGACAGAAGCGCGGCCGGTACCCGATTTGAGGGAACAGGCGAGCGATATCGAAAAGAAGGTTCTGGCATTTTGCCTAGAAGCCACAAAAAAGGTCAACAAAGACCAGACCGCGACAATCATGCGGTACTTTCAGGACATGAGGGGCATAGTGGAAGAGCTGCTCCTCCACAACAGCTACCTGATCGGCAAGCTGGAGGAAACCCCCTCCGAAGATAAAAGCCAGGGCACGGCCATACTGAACGCCGTAAACCGCTCTGTACAGGCCAGCAAGCGGCTAGAGATAGCCGTTATTAAGAGTACGCAGGCGGAGGAACGACAACCTTCAAGGAGAAGGTTAAAATGACTAGCAACAAGATAACCCAGAAGGCGGTAAAACCACCAAAGAATGTGGTAATAATCCGACCGGAGAACAAGGAGAGCGCAATTAAAACAAGTGAAGAGGCACGAGACGCAGTGTTCACCCTAATAAACCCACGCAAAAAAGGGATACAAGTCGCTGCGGTCCGCAAGATAAGCGGAAATGGGCTAGTCGTGGAGACAAAGAACCCGCAGGATCTCAAAGTCTTCATGGAAAATGATAAACTCAGAGAAGCCGGACTGAAAGCTAACACGCCACAACGGAAACACCCCAGGATGATCATGTACGACGTCCCGAGGGACATCTCCGAAAAGGACATATCCCTATGCATGAGGAAGCAGAACCAGGAAAGACTCACCGAAAGTGACGTCGCAGCCATAAAGTTCTGCTTTAGTACGGGACGCAAAGATCAGGAAGAAACCTACTGGGTAATCGAAGTGCCCCCCCCCCCCCAGGTAAGGGAAACATTACTTAAAGGCAAGGTGTACATCTCCTGGAACGCGTGTAAGGTAAAAGACTACATCGCGACCAGCAGATGCTATAAATGCCAGGGATTCGGACACGTGGCTAAACACTGCCGCGTAGCCTTCAATATCTGCGCCCACTACGCCGAAAGCGGACACAGCACCAAAGAGTGCCGAAATAAGGAAAGCCACCCCAGCTGCGTAAACTGCAAGAAGGCAGGGAAAAAGGGCGACCACGCGGCCTCTAACGCGGAATGCCCTATATACAAAAAGGCCCTGGAGTTGACAGTAGCCAGAATATCTTACGAATAAGATGTCCAACGAGAAAGACTGCGGACTTGGGAGCCAACGGGGAATAAGGATCCTGCAGCACAACATGCAGAGATCGAAAATTGTTCCCCACGAAATCAGGGCGCAGATGAGGGCTGATGGCAACATAATCCTGCTAATGCAGGAGCCATACAGTTTAGAAGGCAAAGTACCCGGGCTCGGCACGGAAATAGCGATCGCCTGCCGGGGCTCGAGACATGACCCACCAATGGCCGCGGTAGGAATTAGGAGCAAACACATGACGGCGCTCGAAATTGTTAGCCTCTGCACAACGCACTGCGTATGTGTGCAAATAAGCGACGGTACGACTGAGATCCATGTTGTCAGCCAGTACTTCCCGCCGTCCGAGAATATCGAGATCGGCATACGGCAGCTGGGAAATGTACTAAAGCATCTAAAGGGAAGGAAAATTATAATTGGCATGGACGCAAATGCCAAATCCCCGCTATGGAACAGCAAGAACACCAACGATAGAGGCGAAGCCCTTGAAACCATTATTGCACAATACGGCCTCCACGTTTTCAACCGACCAGGGCAGGCCTACACCTTCGAAACCATTCGCGGGCGATCCAACATAGACGTAACACTGGCGAGCCCGGAGCTGATACCGCTCTTGAGGGATTGGACAGTACACGAGGACGGAACCTCAAGCGATCACAAAATCCTGGAGACACGCCTCGACCTCCACAAACGCAGTACCCAGCCTAGCCACCAGGAAAGGCGGTACAATATGAGAGCCGCTAACTAGGAGGAGTTCCAAAAAATCCTCTTGGAGGAGAGAAAGGAACTCCGAGAAATAACCCTCCAGCGAGCAGACGACGTTGAAAGAATGGCAGTGCGCTTGCAAGAGGGTCTGATAAGAGCCTGCGATGAGGCCATCCCCAGGAAGAAATGGCACAACAAGATCGGTACCTTGGTGGACGCCGGACGGCGCATCTACCGAGCAAGAAGAAGATACCAAGCGTCCAAGGACCCTACCGCGAGGGAACAGAGAAAGCTCACGTATCGAGAGACCTTGCTGGAATACAAGAAGGCGGTTACGAAAGCGAGGACCCAGAGTTGGCAAGAATTTGTCACCAAAGATGGTAAAAAGGAGCCGTGGGGAATCGTATATAAGACGCTCGCGGGAAAGATCAGGAGAGAAGAAACGGCATCAACGCTGCAAACGCCACAAGGAGACACCTCCAACTGGCGCTCAACCGCAGAAGCGATGCTGGCAGCCCTCTTACCGAACGACCAAGAGTGCTCGGATACGCCGGAACAAGCCGCGATCCGACGGAACATGGCGACCCTCCCAGAGGCCGAAGACACCGCGGAATTCCGCACGGAAGAACTCTGCGGAGCAGTCAAAAGGCTGAAGAGAGGAAAGTGCCCTGGACCCGACATGATCGAGATGGAAGTGATTCAGCATGCCTGGGGAGTGCTCCACCAAGAGATACTGAAGATAATGAACGGCTGCCTCGCCTGGGGAATATTCTCAAAAATTTGGAAAGTGGGAAACTTAATCACCATCCCAAAAGGACCGGAGCGGGATAGAAGCAGCCCTAAGTCCTACAGACAGATCTGCCTGCTCTCCATGGTGGGCAAATTGCTGGAGAGACTGATGGCCGCCAAAATGTCGACCCTCTTCCACCAACACGAGCTGACCTCAGATAGGCAATACGGCTTTCGCTCTGGGAGATCAACTACAGATGCGATAATCCATCTCAGGGAGATAGCTGAACAGATGAGCGACCGAAAGTATGTCCTCGCAATCGCGCTCGACATATCAGGAGCCTTCGACAACATGTGGTGGCCAAACGTAATGCACGAACTGAAAAGAAGAAGATGCCCCGACAACCTATATAGGCTAACCCGGAGCTACTTCACCAACAGAACCGTGCAGATCGTTGGCAAAAACGAGGCAGTCACCAAGCCCGTCGACAAAGGATGCCCGCAAGGCTCGGTATTGGGCCCAAGTTTCTGGAACCTGATATTCGACGACCTGCTGGATGAACTTCGTAGGCACACGCCGGGATGCGAGCCGATCGCGTACGCGGATGACATTATTATACTGGTCGCTGGCAACGCCCGAACAGAATTACAGAGAACAGGACAGGAGGCAGTCACGCGTGTCGCCGACTGGTGCTCCAGGAAAAAGCTGGCACTATCGGCGAGCAAAACGGAAATGCTCCTACTGAAAGGAAAACTGGATGCCGAAAGGCCTCCAATAGTCAAAATTGACGGAAAAAGTATTCGAGGGAAACAGAGCATAAAATACCTGGGAGTCCACCTTGAGAACGGCCCTAGAATCAACAAGCACATCGAAGAAATAACGCAGAAAGCCAGGAAACTCCTCAGCAGCCTCGCAAGAGTGGCCAAGGCAAGATGGGGTATCGGACAGGCAGCCATGCGTATCCTGTATAAAGGGCTGTTTGAACCGACCATCACGTACGCCGCGGCCGCCTGGAACGATCTGGTGAAAAACAGCACCAAGGCCAAACTACTACGCACACAGAGGATGGCGCTCCTGCAGGTAACAAAAGCCTACAGGACGACGTCCACAGAAACACTCCAGATAATAGCAGGAGTCATGCCTATCGACCTCCTAATCGAGGTCAGAGCAAGACTATATAGGAAAAAGAGAAGCCTCAACGAGGGATGCAGCGCGAAGGAAATCATCCGCGGGGCCATTCAGACGTGGCACGAGCACTGGCGCTTCACGTCAAAGGGAAGGACGACCTTCGAATACTTCGAGAACCCGGAGGATAGGTTAGCGTGCCGCTGGATAAACCCGGACTACTACATGACACAGTGGCGGTCACGGGGACTTTAAAAGTAAACTAAAGTCCTTCCAGCTCAGCCAAGAAAGCACGTGTGACTGCGGCATGGAGGAAACTCCGCAGCACGTATTGGAAACATGTCGTCTCTTGGAGGAAGAACGACAGAAGTTGCGGAACTCCATGCAGGAACTAAAACTACCCTGGCCTAAGGAGAAGTGGGAGTTCATCGCCAAAGAAGTGTACCTCCACTTCCAAAAGTTCACCAAGAGTGTTCTGCTGGCAAAAGAACAGAAGAGGAGAATGGCGCTACAGGGATCGAAAAGCCCTCCTCAACAGGAAAAATCAACGCGGAAGCAAACAGAGGAACATCCTGAAAAACCGCCGAGAAGAAGTGCAAGGAAAGCACAACTGCGAGTGAGGGATGTAGACAACGGCGAACTAACCGAGCCACAATAGCAAGCACAAAAGATGAAGCCATCATAACCGGCACTACCAGGAAATAAACAAATAAGAACAGAGAACCCAATAAAAATAGGAACAACGTAGAATAGACACGGGAACACACAAGAAGGAAGCACCCGAGGAAACAAGAGTAAAGCGCAAGAGCGCAAATCCAGGAAACCACCTGTGACCGTCGGCGCAGGCGGCGCCCACAAATGGGTGCTGTGACGGTGCAGGTTATAATCGGCTGGAAAGCCAACCTGCTGGGACCAAGCTTTGCGCTGGTAGCTCCGCCTCCTCGTGGCCCCCGCTGGTAACGGCGCAGCGCGACGCGTGCATCGCGAGGCGCCGGCTAAGCGAGCTGTCGCCCGAAAGGGTAGGTTCAACTTGTCCGATGACCAGCAAGGGGAGGGCAGGGTTTTTACAAGTCGCGCGCCGACCACCTGCGCGCCGTCCCCCGGGCGGGGGACACTGGAAAGTAGAAAATAATTATAGACCACCATGATTGCGTTGCCAGTATGAGTTCCCACTCGAGGTGTGGCACGGCCGACCAATGGTCAGGCCCTACAACGCCAAACTACTTGCCCACTGACGATGGCGAGGAAAGTTATCGGAAGGGGAGACGCCCCGTCAGGGGGTAAGCTCAACATAGGTTGGTTAGCAGCGAGGGTTCCCCCTCCCCACGTGCCGACTCCTGTGCTTCCAGTGCCTAGAGTCGGGTCACGTGCGCCGAGGCTGCACGTCAACGGCCTACCGGTTGGATCGTTCCTACTGATACGGTGCGGAAGGACATCGTGCCGAGGACTGCTCGGCGCGGGTACCCAAATGTCCGGTGTGCACGGACTTGGGACTGCCCGCGTTGCACCGAATGCGGTCACAGGCATTCAAACCGCCGGCCCGTAAGAAGAGGGCCGCACAGGAGGTGAGGACCGCTCCTGGCGACGGCGGTCCCAGGAAGGCCAGAAAAGAGGCCGGCGAAGTCGGACGCACCGACTGCGAGGGAGACGGCTCGGAGGAGGCTATAAAGACAGAGCCGATGTGAGCGAAAGAAGAAGAGAAGGACAACTGCTCCTGCAGTGCAATCTTAACCACTCCCGCCGGGCTTAGGACTTAATGTTCCAGAGCCTAGTGGAGCGGCGGATCGGTCTGAAGTCACGGGGCGCTGGAGATCTGATCGACACTGTCGTCATATTCTGGACCGGGATTACGGGAAGCCCTTCCTGCTCGGTGATCGAGCGGGAACGAGCCTTCCTGGACGTGAAATGGGGCGACCTGGCCGTGGCGGCCGTTTACGTGTTGCCCAACATCATCCGGAAGGAACACGCCTCCTTCCTAGACGGACTCGCGGCTTGCGCGAGACGTTTGGGCGCCTGTCTGTCACTGGTCCTCGAGGACTTCAACGTTCACTCTACGGCGTGGGGCTCCCGCAGGACCAATGGAAGGGGACGCGACATGCAGGACTGGGCGGCCGCACTCGACCTCCGGCTTATGAACCGAGAGTCGCCCAGCACGTGCGTAACGTGGCGGGGCGAGTCCATAGTGGACCTCACGTGGGCAAACCCTGCCACATGCCGCCGTGTTTCCGGTTAGGGTGTCCCCAGAGGGGACCCTCTCGGACCAGCTCTACATCTAGGAGGTGGCGGTTGGTGGCGTGATAGGCGACCGCTCGTTCGGCGCGCGCGGGCCCATCAGCCCACCGGGAAGGAGCAGAAGATTCCCTCGGTAGGCGGCGACCTACCGCTACGAGGAATTCATGACGGCGGCCGCTATAGCCGTCTCGTGATCAGAAGAATCCCAGACCAAGCGGAGGCGGGAGCGATCTGGCTGAGGTGCGACATGCGCCCGATCTGCGATTTGTGTATGTTGCAGTCCGGAGCCCCACGCCGCGTTGTCGCGGTGTACTGGTGGTCCGAGGAGATCGCTCGTCTAAGCGAAGTGTGCATCCGCGCTCGGCGCCGGCACATCAGATCCCGCTGTAAGCAGCGGGTGGACGAAGCCACGGTGGCTCGTCTGTACGAGGCCTACCGCGAAGCGCGGAGGCTCCTGCAGCCAGCCATCAAGGAGGCGAAGAGGCAGGCTTGGGACAAGCTTCTGGCCACCCTCGACTCCGATCACTGGGGGCGCCCTTAGAAGATGGTGTTGAACAAACTCCGTCCATGAACGTCTCCCGCAACGGAGAGCATGGACCTTTGGTTCGTGGAGGAGGTTGTCGGTGCTCTGTTCCCGGGAGCGGCGACCGAGGAAGATGGCAGGTTTATCGAAAAGGAGAAGCAGGAGCCACAACCGCCGGAGGAAGAGCTACGTGACACCGCGAGAAGTTGGAGCCCGGAATCGAGGGTCACCAAGGAAGAACTGGTCGAGGCTTTCGGGAGGGTCGGAGCGCGGAAAGCTCCTGGTCCCGACGGAGTCCCGGTACGCCTATGGAAGGACGTCGCCGGGGTCTTGGCCCCGAGACCAATGCGTCTGTTCGACGGATACCTGTCTCGGGGCGAATTCCCCGCCTCGTGGAAGAAGGGACGGATGGTCCTGCTGCCGAAGCCGGGACGCCCTCCAGATTCGCCTTCCGCCCTTTGGCCGGTGTGCCTTTTGGACGAGGCTGGCAAGCTGTTGGAGAGAGTGGTGACTGCCCGCCTCGAGTGGCATTTGTCCCGGAGTATTCCCGGATTGCACGACGACCGTTCGGCCCCCGTAGGGGGTCGACGCTGTCGCCCGTCTCCGCTCCCTTGTCGAGGGGGCTGAGCGGCGTGGTTACGTGGCGTTGGCCGTGTCGTTGGACGTGGTCACGCCTTCAACAGCATCCCTTGGGACAGGATATGCCGGGCCCTTGAGTTTCATCCGATACCCGCCGATACGGCGCCTAGCATCGTCTGTCGAGGCAAAGGCGAACGCCTTAGGACGTTTGCTGCCCGGCGTCGGAGTGTGCCGGCTGTACGCCCAAGTGGTGCGATCAAGGCTCCTCTACGGAGCTCCGATCTGGGCGGAAGACCTGATAGCCAACCGTCGCAGTCTCCTAACGGTCAGGAAGCTGCACAGGACGGTGGCCATCTGGGTAGTGAGAGGCTTCCGCACTACTTCGGCGGCAGCAGCGGCAGTGCTCGCCGGGTTTCTCCCGTTCGAATTACAGACCCTGAGGTGTCGCGAGATTTATCTCCGTCTGTCGGGCGGGATCGGCCCGGTGGACGCCAACGTTGGGGCTCGGGCTCGGCGGGCACTGCTCGACAGATGGCGCGCCAGCCTCGGCATGAGAGCGGACGTGCCGGGGCTAAGGGTCTTCGGGACCGTCTTTCCAAACTGGCACGTTGGTCTGGACGGTGGCGTGCCTCCCCTGACCTACAGAGTGACGCAGATGCTCACCGGACACGGATGCTTCGGTGAGTACCTGCACCGAATCGGAAAAGAGGCGACCGCGCGTTGCCACCACTGCGATGCGAGTGTCGCGTAATAATTCAACGAATTACAGAAAAAAAATGTTGATCTCAAAACAGGAGATCGAGCTTTTTATTTCCACACACTTGTAGAATGAAATAAATGATATAATGTTCGCAACCATAGACTTTAAAGTTTAGGGCAGTTCGGACTTATGCAGACTGCTTGATGAGATGCTTGATCTAGACTGCCCGATTCGCTCTTATGTTTTTCCGGACGAAAGCTTAGTGTGTATGTGCCTTTTGAACGAAGAACGCAGATTCGTTTTTCACATTTTTCGTTAGGGAAGTGAGGGTAACGATCCGCGATGCCGATTGGTTATGACCCACGCTAATGAAAAAGGGTATGAGGAAATCTCCTACCAACGTGGTTCGGGCGTAACCTTGTTCCTGAGGAAAAACAGCCTTTTTCGGTAGACATATGTTCGTCTTTCCCATTCGGCGACTACCCGCTTTCTCCGTGATTTTTAAGAGCGCCTAATAAACTCAAGAACTTTTCCAAAAACCAGACTTAAACCGAAAACACTTATAGAATTGGAAATTCCTTACGGACAAGCAGTTTGACTGGCAAACGTGTGTGGAAACAATGAAGTTAAAAGTTAACGTTTTATGGTGGGTCCTTGAGTTTATTGAGGGTCGGGATGACTGTAGGTGAGCAGCTGGCTGCCAGATAGCGAGGGATGGAATGCAAATGTTTCACGCGACGTAACAGACTGGATGTTACCCTGGTGGTGATTAGGCGGTTGGAATTAACTATCTTATCGCATAGTGAGTCAAATTTACCCTGTGACACGAGTACTGCCCGGTGTGGGCTGCCGCGGCACGACCTCATCGTGGAAATCGGATGGGTCCTCTCGCCGCCTGAGTTGGTTATGTTTCGGAAAGAGGCTGCGGAGAGAGTGAGGGTACGGGGCTCCCACCCGGAGAGGATCGACCGGCGAGGGCGCGGCAGAGGCTGTTGGCGCGTTTCGGCGAGACGCGCTAGATCCGCCGCGCCCCCTGGTAGGGTTTAAACTTAGCCGCTCGTAGCTCAGCGCCTCGGGGTCGCCAAGCAGTCCGGTAGGGTAACCAAACACGGTGGCTCCGGCGACGAGGCGCGGTGTGACATGGCCGCACACCACTCCGTTAGGGAATGTATTGAGCGGGGGCGGGGGCGGTGTGTCGCCGCATTGGTTCCCGGGCCTTTCTCAATCGCAGCTGAGACGGTCATCGTGAATGTTTTAGTCGGTTGGATTCCGGTATTATCGCTTTCCCTAGAGGCGGCCTAGTGTTCGTGCGGATTTCCTCCACGTTAAAAAAGGAAAAAAGAGCATTCTTCTAATCTTTTTCTTTTCTCGCTTAAGACTCGTTTCGGCTATAAAAACTGAAGACGATAAGGCTTGAAAAATTGAGATGTTTCCGAAACCCAACAGAAAGTCCACTATTCCACTGACTATCTTTAATAAATCTCTGTCTACGTAAAATTTGAGATTATGTAAAATAGATTTGTTTTATATAGATAAAATAGATAGCTTTTTTTAAATACATCTGGCGCACAGCCTTTTCGCTTCCTCAATACCATACCCGTGTATAGTAAATTTTTCTTTCGGAATGAACTTTCCATCACTACATTGCTATGTTTTAGACATTCTGAAGAAAGAGGCTAGAACCATTTCGGAAGAACAGAATCATTCCTACAATTGACAAGGAACTTTGAAGGAACTGAAAATATTATGTTAGAATATTACAGGTGTGTATTGTGTCTGCAGAGCGCGTTGTGAGTATTTTATGCGGTGTAGTAATATTTATATTGTAACCATATTTATTACGATATGTATACATTTCAAGAACTTTCGGACATATACTTTTACTACAGCGTTGCGGATCCCAGTAGCACAAAAGCGTGAAGTTTACACGCTGAAAAATGTCCCAATAGGACTATACCCAGCACAAAGATATTTTGCAAAATAGACCAACGATTACGAGATACCGATACGTTAAAACCTGTGAAATCTGGCAGACGAATTCAGCAGCAGGGAGATGGAATACTGCATCGTATTTAAGAAAATTCAAGAAAAGAAATTTTTGAAAATGGATAAGTCGAAAAATCCAACGCAATTTCAATTTCCCCATGAGAATATTATTTATTGATAAGACAACATTTAATAAATAATATAAAATAATATACGTATAACATAATATAAGGAACATTTCTGGGTGCGTGAAAATCCACACATATTAAGAGATAATTCATGCAGAATGGTACATCACCACATTCTACCAACACAGTCAAGAACACTTGACCAGCTGTTTTGGGAACAGGTGGATCGGTCGAAGAGGACCTGTGCTTTGACCTGCTCAGTTCTCAGATTTAAATCTTCCCGATTGTTACTTCTGGGGACACATGAAGACACAATACGGTAAAATTTTAAGTGAAGAGTAAAGCTCTGTTTATAAGAAAACGGAGGGTATATCGAACATCTATTGTAATTTGTTGTATTTTTATAGACATTCGCGACGGAAACAATCACGCCGCGTGTGGGATTTTCCTGTGAACACTTGTGAAGGCAAAGGATTAGAGAAAACATTAATCTTTTCTACTCGGAAATTTCATATCGCGCTTTTCGATAAGCTCTTTAATGTTCAATCTACTATTTCTTCTGTAAAACATCGCGTGGAGTTGTTTACGTCTCTGAATACTATGGTCTCTTCTTTACGACTTGTACGAGGCAAGCTGCCGTCCATCTGTCGTTCGGATTCAGCATATGTGCGCCACACTGCTTCGGCTGATCTCCTTTCGTTCGTTTTTTATTCCATTTTTATTTATTTTATTTGTATTTTACAATTTTTCTAGCTTAATTGCTAAATAACACGTGGATGGCTACCCCCAGCGAGGAACCATCTTCGAGTTTGACTATTTTATTTCTTCAGTAAGGTCAGTGGAATGTTTTCTTTTTACTCTTCTTTCTATGACAGTTTTGCTCGCTTCAGCAGCTGGTTCAGCAGTTGGTTTGGATTTGTTGCCGTTCTTTCCTTGTATTTTTCTACGTACATACTGATTTCTTCTTTGACCGTTCGTATTTTTAAGTTTTTGCGTATATCCTCGTTGNCTGACATATCATGAGGCATTGACTATTGTTCTCAGTATCTTCCATTGTAGCGACTTTAGTTTATTTATGTGGCTCATTGCTGCTGTCCCCCATAGTGGCATTCCGTACGTTCAAATTGATATTATAATCATCTTGTAAATTTTTAGTTTATTTTCTACGCTGAGTTTAGAATTTCAACTAGTTAACCAGTACATCTCTCTTCTTTTTATCTGTATTTTGTCTATTATTGATTTAATATGATGCTTCCATATTAGTTGCGAGTCTAAGTGGAGTCCTAGGTATTTAACTTGCTTTGTTTGTGGTATGTGCGTGCCATTCGATTGGATATTTGGTGGTTTCCGTTTTCGTCGTGTAACTGTAATATGGTTGCATTTACTGGGGTTTGCTTTTATTTGTTTATCTTGTAGCCATTTTTCTATTTTTATGATACCCTCTTGTAATAATGTGACTGCTGTTTCTAGATTAGCGTACCTGACTAGTACAGCCGTGTCGTCCGCGAATGTCAGTATTTTGCTGTTGGTAGTTGTTCGTATGTCGACCGTGTATAGTATGTATAACATTGGTCCTATTAAGTTAGAAAAATTTACCAAATGATTTTTGTTAATTCCATACATATATTTTGTGTGTTTGTCCTTGGGTGTAGTCCTCTAATTACTATTTTGTAGCTTTTTTATGTTTCGATCTCGAATGTATGATACCCAGCATTTTTCTCCTCTAATGCTTGCGTCATTTTTCTAAAGATTTCTGGAGTTTTTTTTTGTACTTTTACTTTTAGTTCTAGTTTTATTTGCTTTAAGCTGTAGTTTTCTATTCGCAGTGTTGTTTAATAATTCAATAAGGACATCTATTATTTGGGCATTAATGCACATTGGTAGTGGTTTAAGGATATGTGTTGTGTTTTTTTCTTTTGGGTCCGTATCCACATCTTCTACCAGTGAACTGAAAGAGTTTCGGAGTGGAATGTATTTTTGCTGTATGTATAGCCACTGTTGCTTTTCTGTATCTGAAATTTTCGCAAGGCTTGTACCTGGTATTACTTTACGCTTTCTGTGATCTGTTACTACCTTCCAGTTTTCATCAGCAAGTTTTCTTTTATAAGCTGAAGCTTATCTTTCCTGTTCTTTGTTAATTAGTTGTTTCCGGCTTAGTGTATTCGTAGCTTTATTTATGTAGTATTCCACCTTTGTTTTGTTATTTTGATTGGCGGTATTTGTTGTTGCATTTTTGAGCTTTTACCATTTTGCAGTATTCGTTGACGTTTTGGCCACCTAAATTCACTACTTGTCGCACTTTCACTGAAGCACAGTTTCTCACGTCTGTTTAGCTTGGCTGCTCGTGCTTTCGTGTAAGTGGATTTGCTAATGTGCAGGGATATTTTGACTGATTTTTAATTGTCAATAACTAAAAAACAAAGCCGGAAACGAACTCCTTTTACTCTTGATCTTCGTCTTATTTCGACGTCAAGAATCACCTCTTAAATTGTGAAAAATCTTTAGTCCAGCATACTGTATAGAATATTTGTATTGTATAGGAAAAGACGAAATTATTTATTTATTTCTCCTTTTAGAATAGCAGCAGATTGCATCTATTTCACACTTAGGTAAAGGGGCATTATAAAGGACTCTCAAATAATTATTGTCTTCTGTAGTAGAATATAATATAGTGTAAAACTATTACGTAGCTACATTTCTTATATTTAATTGCGTACTACTAACCAACTAAATTACTAGTCCTTTAATGTGTAAATAGATTATTTTAAAATATGTAATCTTTCTCTAATATCTTTTTTCTACTTTAAATTTGTATTTTTCGAAAGTCTGATGTGATAGAGTATAATAACCATATTGACATTCATCAACCTCAAATTTATAAAAAGATATTTGAAATTTTGTTGGGAGTAAAAAAGATATTTATTTGATTTGATGACTACTTGATCTTTATTTATAAAGTTACATAAAATAGTTAAAGTATAATTAGAAACGGAATTTAGGTGTGAGAGCGCATTCGAAATGCCATTTTTAACAATTTGTAATATGTCAACAGCACACGAAGGAATTTATTTTGATAAATGGAAGTTTGTATATCGCAAAAAAAAAAGGAATTTTGAAGCATCGATTATAGCTGTGAAGCTTCGCAAAATTATATGTATAGTAACTGAAAAAGTGATATCAGTCATATATAGAAATCTATAGAATCACAAAATCAACAGTCTTATATGTATGACTGCTTAACAGACAACAAATACTTAATTTCTTATAGATCTTTAATGAAACATCTTCGCATATGGAACCTTTTTTATCTATTTGACTTCTTAAATACCGCAACATCAATTTGGCACTACATAATGTTTCGGGATACCCGTAAGTGCGTACAAGTGACGTCACACGCTGAATTGTTTAAAATTTAAATGGTGCACTTCGAAACATAGATTGTAAAGTTATACTCAGTATATTAATGTATTATAAAAATAATGCCTTAAATCGTAAAAGAGTAAATAATTGTTCAATGTTATTTGTTGTGAGAAATTTTAATTTTAATATACTTTGATACAAACTTTTATAACATGTATCGTAGTTAAATGTTAATGTTAAGCGTAGTGGAAAGGTTAATTATAATCGCCCAAAATTATTACATCAGGAGTCCCATTGAAATCACCGACACTGTTTTCACCGACAACAACTCACCGACACCAGACTTTACCGAAAATGTTATTTCGCTGTACTAATACTGTCAGTCAGTTAAAGTTGTTGTCATTCAAAATTGTTATAGGTCAAATGTATGTCTGGTGTCGGTGGAAAAAGCGTCGGATTTACATAGAACCCTGTATCAAAGGTCAGAAGATCTACATAATCGATTAGATATCTCTCCGTCATTAACTACTTAGCGAAATCTGCGTGTGTCATGGTTTAGTAAACCATCGGCTACACTTATGGGCGGCATTTCTGAATTCTGGATATATTTTCCACCATAACACGATTTTTATCTCCCTTTACACGGTGATGTGTATTCTCTGTCTTTTTATTTAAAATAAAACGTTTTCTGGCCTTTGCACTTTTTTAGGGTGGTTTTAATTCTTAACGATCTTAACCGGTTAAATTTTTCGGCCTCTAGCACTGTTAACACAATTTATTCCGTACTGTCAACAATAGCAGTATCGTCAAGAGTATGTAGCCAATTAAAGATCATCATATTTCTTTCATATTTGGATAATTGATTTCCACGTTCTCTTTCAACGTCTTTAATGGTCAAAGCATGGTTTCGTTCCTTTTGTCCCAATAGTGCAGGTCCTGTAGTACCTGTTGTTCCAGGGACCAGCAATGTAGTTCCAGAAGCTGTTTGTGCTGCACTCGCTACAACCTCCAACTGATCTAAATTGAATTCGCTTTGTGAAAGTCGCTCCAAAGCACGATATGTTGTTAACAATCTACAAATTATGGAAATTAGGTATTAATATTCAACTGTTACACACATTTCATATACTTCTTTTTTATTGTCATAATTGCTGAAGGAAACATATAAAAATAAGTATTGTTAATTTTCATGCTTTTACTGCCTTATTAATCGTTTTAAAACTCAATATTACGCTTATCAAGAAATGATGATATCAATATTAGTACTAGAACCTTTAATACTATTCTTGCTTTGTAATATTATTCTTGATTTGTTATATAGGGTGTAAGAAATATTTGTCACAGTCTATATTAAGGAATTATGAAAATACATGGTATTAAAAACGACATCTATTGGAGCGAAGTCAAAACATTCCTTTGTTCTAAATCTTTTGTCTCTTAGCTAAACAGTCGTTAATCGCATTCATATATAAAGAGCTTTGTCATAAAAATAAAGGATAAAGCATGGTTAATACAAATCCTACTTCATTTCTATCGCTATATCTAGTTTTCTAAGAACAGTTTATAATGATGATTTAACATTCTTATATTAATAGAGATCTGTTAAAAAAGTAAACTGCAGAATTGATTTTGACTATTAAACTCAAGGTTAAAATGTTTTTTATTGCATTTCATTCTGTTTTTCTAGCATTTCATTTCTTGATTTGTGTTGCAACTCGTCCGTTTATTTCGAAAAACGACAAAGTTTCATAACTTTTTGCACTAACTTTATTTACAATATACATATACAGTGGGACATTGATGAACTAGCGAATTTCTGAAGCAATCGAAGCAATGCTGTTAAGTACATACCGTATTGTCTCATTATGGATAAGGTCGTGATTATAAACAGAGCGGCGTTAAGCCGAGCTTGATAATGCGAGCGGCAAGAGTAGCGAGATAAATAAAAAGACAGCGGCAGATAATAAATTAAACTCATAAATTTATATAAGATAACCTATACAGTAACTATGCAACAGAGCAAAGGCCGATATTTGCCACTGTGTATTCCATTATATTTATTCTTTTAGCAGGTATCTAAGCGGTAAATAGATAGTAACGATAAATACTTTGGAATATTTTGCTATCGAATCTTTAACCAGGCAATAATGAAGACAATAAAAAGACATTTTGTTTCTGGATTTCATATGAGGGAGATATGACTATCAGTGTTCGGGATTTGGAGTGGCGGTTACGTCCCGTGACTCTCTACATAAGCAAGATATCTAATCACCCTTATTGCGGACCCATAAAAAATCTTAGCATTTTTATAGTTAAGGTTCTTAAGACCGCACAAGTATCTTTTGAGTTGAAGCATTCCTTAGAGATATTGTCCGAAAACACGGGAAACGAATTTTTCCCATGAAATGCCATTCCCGAGCGTCATTTGATTGGGGACGGCTTACTCACCAGCCTTCTTCTTATCTAATTAGCAGCAATAACCGTAGCCCTCACTTTCCTAACCAAAATTGCCATTAACCAATCCGCTGGTTCCGTGCGTTAGACACACCCATCACTAATTTTCCTCCGCGACAGCACCATCACCGAACGACAGTAGTCGTTTTCAATTTTCAATCTTCAATCGGTCAACATTGTAACTTGCTAGTGATTCTTTCCGTGTATACTAAAGAGTGAAAATAAATTAACTAAACATAATACTACACCACATCTTTAATTTACCTCCACCTTGAGCGTTAATCTCGTTAACGGATCGCGATCACTTCTGCCTGAGCAGCCGAGCTAGACAGACGTGAGAAACTGTGCTTCAGTGAAAGTGCGAAAAGCAGTGAACAAAGGTGAAATATATTACATAAATAAAGCTACAAAAAAATGGAAACGATTTAAAACCAAGAAGAAAACAGCTACGATGACGAACTATCATATCAAGATGAACACTGGAAGACACCAACAACGCACAAAAAGCGTAAAATAATACCAGGTCCAAGCGTCATGGAAACTTATCATACAGAAAAACAGCAATGGCTACAAGATATCTCACTCCGAAATTCATTCGGTTTAGTAATAGAAGAAATAGATACGAACCCAAAAGAAAAGGTTACAACTTATATCGTTAAACCACCACCGATTTACATAGATGCTTAAATAATAGATTCCCTATTCGAATTATTAAACAACACTGCTGGAAAAGAAAACTACAGTATAAATCAATTAAAACTAGAACGAGTAAAAGTACAAACAAAAACTCCAGAAATCTTTAGAAAAGCGACGCAAGCATTAAAGGAGAAAAACGCTGGATATCATACATATCAGCTCAAAACAGAAAAAAGCTACAAAATAGTAATTGGGGGCTACACCCAAGGGCAAACACAAAAAATATATGTGAGGAATTAGCAAAAATGGGACACCAAGCTAGAACAAAAAATAATATAATCAGATATGATACGAAACAGCCAATGCCACTATTTCTAATAGAACTTGAACCTAAAGCTAACAACAAAGAAATCTTTGACATTAAAAAAATCCTAAACACAATAGTTCAATTGAACCACCTCGTTATAAGAAGGGCATACCGCAATGCATACGGTATCAACAATACGGACATCCAAATACTACTGCAACAGAAACCCGGCGTGTGTCAAATGTGCAAAAAATCATCTAACAGCAAAACTGCCCATACACAGGAAAGATAAACGAAGTAAAATGCTATAACTATAATGGAAACCACCCATCAAACTATAAAGGCTGCGAAGTCAGAAAACAACTACAACGCAAACTGCTTCCATCGCTTCGAAACAGAACATACAGCAACTATTCCTCACAACAAGAAATTGCAAAACCAGAGACAACACCAAATGTACAGAACGTACCGAACACTAACCATAGAAACATCAACATTGGTAGCCGAAGTTATGCACAAGTAACTAATCAAACACCACCCTTAAACAACCAAAACAACAAAAATAACGACGCTACAGAAATCAAGGAACTGCTCAAGCAATCCATCAAAAACACTGAAATGATAACGAAAATGATAAGTGAGCAAAATGCAGTACTCACACAACAAAAACAACAATTTAGTCATGCTACAACTACTTACAAACATGTTAAGTAAAAAATAGAAATGGAAACGCTGAAAATAGCAGCTTGGAACATTAATACCCTACAACAAGGGGCCCTCGAAATTAAAACATTTCTGTACAACAATAATACTGATATTACTTGTTTCAGAAACACATTTCACTTCAATAAGCTACATGAAAATACCATATTACACAATCTATGATATCAAACACCCCTCAGGAAAATCACGCGGAGGGGCCGCAATGATAATAAGAAACGATATCAAACACCACTTACATAGTCAAATTAGACAGGAGCACGTTCAAGCAACCAGCATTACAATACAAACTAACCGCGACACAAAATGACATTACGAAAATGGGAACAGTACTTTCAATCCTTAGGTGACAAATACATTGCACCAGGAGATTTCAATGCAAAGCACACACTATGGGGCTCAAGAATTAACACACCTCGAGGTACAACATTAGAAAAATATATTAGAACTAATAATCTCAATATATTATTCACAGGAAGACCAATATACTGGCCGACAGATCTAAACAAAATTCCTGAGTTGCTTGATTTTGCAGTTATAAAACTGCAATATTGACAGTGCAAACAATTTTGACAGAAATTATACAAGAAGCAGCATGGGCAACTACTAATTATGAACCAAACAACAGGTAAGCAAAAATAATTCCAACAGACATCCTTCACAAAATCAGAGAAAACATAGAACACGTGAAAACAAAAAATATCTAAAGAAACTCGTAAAGGAAATAAAAAGTAAAATGAAAGATCATAATAATAACAAATTCTCAAAATTCATAGAGACACTCTGCGCACGAGAATGTCAACTATTCTCTATGAAAAGCCACGAAGAAAATAAAGAAGCCAATAAAAGTAATCCTAGCAATCAGAAAAGCACATAGGTCAGAAGCAACGAAGAGCAAGCTGCAGAACTCTCTAACTAGCTTTGTAATACATTTACTCCATATAATATTAACAATAGCAAAACCAAATGTCATTCAGACGAAGATACGCAAAATACTAGTTATTCAACTAACAACCACTACACCATACCTAATACAACAACACAAGAAATTAGAATTCCCCCAAAATTAAAAAAAAGCCTTCCCGCAGAAGCAATACGTTTAATCACAATCATATTCAATGCAATTTTAAGAATCTAACACTTTCCTAATTTATGGAAGCTAGCACAGATCATAATGTTAGCTAAGCCAGGCAAAGACCCACACCAAACTGCATCTTACACACCAATATCACTACTTCCTATGTTTTCCAAAATACTAGAGAAAATAATATACGATCGCCTAAAACCAACAATAGAGAAAGAAAAATTAATACCAGATCACCAATTTGGATTCAGAAATAAACACTCGACGATAGAGCAAATGCACAGGCTCGTCAACGAAATTTTACTAGCAATAAAAAAAAAACAATACTGTACAGCCCCCTTCATGGACATCGAGAAAGCATTTGACAAAGTGAACCATGAAAGCCTCTGACAAACAATCAAAAAACATTTCCCGGAACAAATCGACCACTTACTCAAGTCATACCTAAACAACAGAACCTTTGTAGTAAAACTAAAGGATGTATATTCTGAAGTAAAAGACATCAAGACGCTTTTTTGCATTTTACTGCAAGAAATTGTACTTTACAATTTGTCCAGCTGGACATTTGGTAAATTTTTCTAACTTAATAGGACCAATGTTATACATACTATACACGGTCGACATACGAACAACTACCAACAGCAAAATACTGACATTCGCGGACGACACGGCTGTACTAGTCAGGTACGCTAATCTAGAAACAGCAGTCACATTATTACAAGAGGGTATCATAAAAATAGAAAAATGGCTACAAGATAAACAAATAAAAGCAAACCCCAGTAAATGCAACCATATTACAGTTACACGACGAAAACGGAAACCACCAAATATCCAATCGAATGGCACGCACATACCACAAACAAAGCAAGTTAAATACCTAGGACTCCACTTAGACTCGCAACTAATATGGAAGCATCATATTAAATCAATAATAGACAAAATACAGATAAAAAGAANGAGAGATGTACTGGTTAACTAGTTGAAATTCTAAACTCAGCGTAGAAAATAAACTAAAAATTTACAAGATGATTATAATATCAATTTGAACGTACGGAATGCCACTATGGGGGACAGCAGCAATGAGCCACATAAATAAACTAAAGTCGCTACAATGGAAGATACTGAGAACAATAGTCAATGCCTCATGATATGTCAGAAACGAGGATATACGCAAAGACTTAAAAATACGAACGGTCAAAGAAGAAATCAATATGTACGTCGAAAAATACAAGGAAAGAACGGCAACAGATCCAAACCAACTGCTGAACCAGCTGCAGAAGCGAGCAAAACTGTCATAGAAAGAAGAGTAAAAAGAAAACATCCCACTGACCTTACTGAAGAAATAAAATAGTCAAACTCGAAGATGGTTCCCCGCTGGGGGTAGCCATCCACGTGTTATTTAGCAATTAAGCTAGAAAAATTTACCAAATGTCCAGCTGGACAAATTGTAAAGTGCAAATTAAATAGTAAAAAAGAAAAACGGTTCGCGATATCAACCGATCGGTTGAAACCTGACTGATCGATTGCCAATTAGTTGAGAATTGGCATCAATCAGTGCTCTGATTTTGCAGGTAAAAGCTTGATTACAGCAAAATTTTGATGACAGTAAAAACAATGATTAATATTGATGGAAAATTTACTGCGAGTAAGATATGACTGAATAATTTTAAACATCGATATGGAATTCACCAAAATACTCATTCATAGAAAAGCTATCTACCGGCCATGCGGCAGTTAGACGATATAAAAGATAAGTCTGTACCAATTGTTACCAATTGTCCAAAACCTTGGTATCAGAACTAAGGAAGACAACTTCAGTTTATTAAAAAGGAGACAAGAATGCACTACTTTAGCGTATACTAAGACTTAGGAGATTATAAGCTCTACCTTCTTGTAATTGGTAATTCAATAAATACAAAAGCATTTACACATGTTAGTGGCAATATTCTACCATGTAGATATACTATATACACTACTTATAGTAAAACCGCTTAGATAATCATTTTCATATTTTGAAATCAATTTCATATCAACTTTGTAGTATTCATAACAAAATTTTTAAAGGACAAAAATATTCGTTTGAGGACTATGTTATTAATAAGTCCATGTAATGTAATGCATCATCCCCCCCTAGCAAATGATAAGTTCCGTTCAAACAAAATTAAGGTAATATTTTTATCTTCGCGAGTGATACCGATTTTGCTCATCAAATTGTTCTAATGGTATTGAAGAGGAATCATAAATGATTCTTGTTACTATATCTTCTGTCATACTAAAATGTAAGTTGATGTCAGTTAACATTACAGGAGTCGACATATGATCGCTAATATTTTCAATATCTCCAAATACATATTGACAAAAATATTAATCCCATGCACTCGATATTGTAGGATTAAGATTTATGACAATTTTAATATTTTAAGATCCACGCATCAATATTGCTAATTAAGGATATTAATAATAATATTGATTACGTGCGATCAAAATTCAATATTATTAATCAATATTCATAGTGTAAACTCAAAGCAGGGATTTCAAGCAGAGTTGTGAAGTAACTGATTGTCTTATAATCACTTCCGTAATCGATTATTTAATGTAATCATAGTAACTGTAATAATTACTCAATTAATTATTGGTTAACTATGTAGGAAAGGGGGCTTCAACTTCAATAACCTTGACCTCGATATATATTATTGTGAAGAATGTCTTGAGTCCACATTCACTTTGCCGAACCGTGGAACGATCGTGTTCAAAAGTTAAGACAAAAAGAAAGTGGTATTTATTACATTAAATTTACTTCAAAATAAGTGATTAAAAATGAAATTCCATATACATTTGTGTACGTTTGCGATTTTAACAATTTTACGGTATATTTAAGTTAGTTTAGTAGGTTAGATCCCATGAGTTCAGTGTTCCCGGGGCTTCTGCGTCGCACCTGAAGACGACTACCATCAGGGATTTAATAGGAAAGAATTCTACGCTATCCTGCATCTTCTCCTCAGGGGGTATGGAGCATCTTTCGAAAATTTCCTTCGCAGTAAAAGAGAGGAAGATTTCATGGGATGGATAGGGGAACAGAATCCCTCAATTCATCCAAAAATCCAACCTAAACCCTCTTTTCCGCATAATTACCAATCATTCTTAAGATAAATCAGTAATCATGAATAACTTTTGTAGTTTTTAATCATAAGTCAATAATTTTTAAGCCATTGAGTGATTAACTTATGCATAGTTTATAAACTTAATTGTCCAATTCAATAGAAGTGATATTCTTGATATTCATTCTAGCATATAATCATAATGTATAATCATAATCTTGTAAACTGCTTGTCAGTCAAGTTCACAACCTAGCAGTACAGTAACACTATAAAGGATATCTACGCTGTGATTTTAATATCTTATAGTAATATATATAATTCTCTCCTGCAGAATGGCTAGTATCTACCACTGAGTTTATATAACTTTCATATCATCAGATCAAATTTCCAACTGTATGTGATGCAAAAATTTTTGAATATTTGTCAAGGGAAAGTGTTATAAATTCTGATAAAATCGTATTGTGTATAAAATGCAAATTGCAATGAGCGGTTACGGAAGATCATTCAATTTTATTACGTATATGAAGCGAAAATACGATTGCGAAATTACAACAATTACGAAAGGCAGCCGTTGAATTATGCGAGGTTTGTGTGTTAAAAAAGAGATTTTTTGTATAATTTTTAAACCATTTCACATTAGTGTAGTATCGTGAAAAAACAGTGTTGTCTGCCCTTCAGGTGTTAGTTTACACCGAAAAAAAAAACCTATGTGACTAAAGTCACCTAGTTCTTGCGTAGCACGAGTGTAATAGAAAATAAAAGAAACGAATGTTCGAGAAGAAAGCGCAAAAATCGTGACAAAAAGACAAATAACCGAATCCGATCGGAAGTCGTGTGGTCAGAGTTAGTCGAGAAGCCGAGCAGTAGAGTTGTTAGAATGTGATTTTTATAGTTAGTTCCAGCTAAACTACCATCGTTTTCTATCTAATTATTATCTATTGTAAATAAATTATAAATAATCGAGAAAAATTTCTATTTAAATTCCCCGATACTACATTAGATAACCTTGCATTTCTAACTTCGGCCATTGTGCTTTATAACATATTTCTACTCTATCCTTTTGAGGTACTTTTTCGACCAGCTTACCTATTATGCACATATGTTTATAGAAACAGTAGATAAACGGTTACATCATGCAGATGTATACGTTGCCATGGATGTGCATGTATAGGCAAGAGTCAATACAGTAGTAAAAATAGTTTTTTGCCAAAATCTCGGAAACTAAAATCGAACGGCGGTTATACACATAGGAGAAAGTTGTTCAGAATGATGAATTTTACAACATATTTAAATTTCATCAAAATTAAGTGTAACCCCTTTTATGCACAATTATCAAATATTTCTTAGTTTTGATGATACCATCAAGACGCGTAGATCTTTTTATCAGCATGTACATTGCATGTTATAAGCCGTCGTTATCTTAGCCAACGGATTGAGAATGAATATGTACTTATTATTATGAAGAAATAAAATATAATTTAGAACATGTGTAGCTTGTACGCAGAATCGTTGATATATAGACAAATAGAAAGAGCAGTTTTCTTGGAGCTATCGCACACTGAATATGTAATAATTTAGAAAGAATGTGTTTTTCGTGGAATTTACAGTTCAATTAGAATAAACAAGTTATTTTAAGAAATATATTCTAATGTAGGAAACGACAATTACAATTTTGTTAAAACGTACAAAACGTTTGGAATAAAAGAAAAATATATAAATAATTCTGAACAGGTCTTAAATGGAATGGAACATGCTAGTGACAGCTCTAATTCTCACAATGGAAACAAAAATGGAAGAAAGGCACTTGTAAATCAAAGTTCATGTTTATTAATCATTCCATTGCACAGTATCATAACAATATCATTTACGTTGGGCTTCATATACGTTAAATTTCTGTACTACTGCTGATGCAATTAAGATTTTACAAAAGTCAATAGAATTAGCAATCGTAAATAATAAAACCATCTAGAAATGTAACATTATATGGAAAATGACAGTTCATCCAAAAACTACTTAAATAAATCAAGAAGTTTAGGACATACTCTTAATAATTTAGATGAAACAGCCTGTATGATTTTTTATGCCAAATTTTTAATATACAAGAAAAGAGTAGCGAATTACACAGAACTTTTGATATAAAAAATCCACTAAATAAACAGGATTTCAATATCTGGAGGAATATTTAAACTATACTAAACTTTTTGTTATGTCACTTATTATATAATCCAAGGCGAGCATAATACTGTGGTATTTTTATACCATGAATATTTTATGCACATGCAAAGCTTGAAAAAACGATACATTTTGAGTGAATTTTTTGCAAGTTACTTCTAGAAGCAATTTTAAACAGTATGAAAGTAAGATTTAATGAATATTTATTTTTCCCTACTGGGGAAGCTCAGAAAGCTGCAATACCAGCTTTATCGCACCCTCGTATTAAGCATATGATTATCTTAAGTATAAATGTATCAAAAAGAAAATCTAACTTTTCTAAAAAGCCGTAGTGGCTAAAATAATTCTGACTCGAATCTCTCCAAAAAGGACCAGAAAGTAATTCGTACAATAAGTTTTTCAATTTGGAGAATAATTGTGACTTTAACCACAAATTTCTCTACTTCTAAGACAGAATTAAACATATTATATTTCATGTGAGAGCAACAATGAAATTTAAATATTTTCGACGAGTATCCATTGATAAAAATAGCTTTTATTTTATGTAATCAGCTCCTGTAGAGAGATTATTCTCAAATGCTATAATATTTAAAAAACTGAAAGCGCATAAATTATAATATTATAAAAGCATATCCTACTTGAATATCAAAGTAAGTAATTTGGATGAAACTATAGAAACACTGACTAGACTCCGATTTCCACGATTTTTGTATGCATATGTTGTAAAAGCTGACACTTCGAATAACTTCTTCCTATACATATAAGGCTTGAACTCGCTTAGTTTCCGAGATATCTACGGCAAACTTCCGGTGTCACTACAGTGAATTCTGTTTATAGTTGTGCGTTTATAGTAGCGTATGCATTATGCTAACTGATGATTAAGTCATAATCATTAAGTGTAATCATTTCATGACTAATAATTATTAAAGTAATCATGACCATTGATTACAACAACTTTTATTACTTTTCCTAGTCATTAGTCAATGATTACTCATTATTAATCAGTATAATCAAATGATCAGTAATCAGTAATCACGAAAAGCTCAATTTTATATTAATCATAATTTTCAATCATTAATCAGATTACGAATTAGCCATGTTCAAGTATACCTGATAAATTTTCAAATTAGATTTTCTCGAAAACTAAACTTTAAATGAAAAAATTTTATTCCATATTTTGCTCTTAATTTTTCATAAGCAATCACCTCGTGCTCGCTTGTACATTTTATTCGGTTGCACCCTGTATATTAAATATATCAAACTTAATTTTCTCGAAAGTATTGTATGACAAAATTTTATATATTTTTGACTTATTTTTTCACGTATAATCACCCCTTGCTAATTGTATCATAATTACTGGAACACTCTGTATCAATAATATTGATCGTGTACGGTCTCTAAGAAAGATTGAAATGGATTGACAAATGGATTGTAGTTTCATCTTTGGAAACATAAAATTTCTATTTCATATATATCGAATCGACCAACTTATCAGAAGCCCAGGAAATTTTACAATTTGCCCATCATATGAAATATTATAAAATGGCACACAAATTAGAATATATCAAGATATTCGTTGCTATCCGAAACAGTTTAGACAATCAAACAATTGAAAATAAAAACAAAACATATAAATAAAAGAAAATAAAAGATTTTTTTATTTAAAATTGTACTAAAAAGAAACTAATTTCTTTAAAAATTAGTATCATTAAGTAATTGATTGTAGTATTAATATATTATATTACATAAAGCAAGGGAACCTGTATATATTGAGCATACACAGTAATTCTATAATAGGTATAATTCAATTAGTGAATTTATATTACTAAAAATAAAAATCAGGCGGGCTCATTGTTTTAATGACGCATTCTATGTTCCACCAACCTCTTCTATTCTCTTGAATGAATTTTTTGGATGAAGAAATTTTTAATGAAGGCAAGGAACCCCAATCATTACGGGGTAAAAATGGAAGAACATTTGACTCATGAATCTGAACTTCATCTAATGAAATAGAGGATCTCCGAAAGTGTTAAAATACTAAGAAGTTTGGAACTAAACTAATATGAGCTTGCCAGGTTTTTATTCTTAGTAAATGAGATCAACAAATAAGTGATGTCTATTATATGATTGCCGCGTGTGCTTAACATACACAGATTCCACTGTATATTATTATTACGTTCAATTGCTTAATGATACCTGATTAAGAAAATTATTTTCTTCTTTTTATTATCTTTTCAAATTTTGTTAATTTATATATTTTATTTTTTACTTTTTAATCATTATCTGTCATCTGACAATATACATTGATGTAAAGATATATAACGAATAAAGGTATATAATGATATAACGACTTCTCAGATTTCACCTTAGGTAACCAGGTCACATCTAGAAGGACGCGCCCTTGTGAATTTAAGATAACCTTTATTTTTTAAAATGCCACTATGTTTTTTATACGTCATTTGATTCTCATTCTAATTCTGCAAAAATTATTAAAATTCTTAAATCGAATAATGATTAGTTTAAAAGATATTTTAACTTTAATGTTGCAGAAATGATCATATGTAAGATAAGGAAGAAACAAACAAAAAAGTATTGCGTTTTCGTTTCTTATCATTTATATGATAAGTTTTACAACATTAAATCTAAAATGTCTTTTAAACTAAACATTTCTCGACCCAAGTATTTTAATAACTTTTTGAGCAAAATTAAAATATGCATTGAATGGTGTATAAAGAAATGTATAATTCCATTTAAAAAAAGACAAAGATCACCTTGATATTTCGAAGACACACCCATTTAAATAAGATTTGTCATCATCACAAGATGCCCTCATTGAAATAAAGTAAATTTTAAACATTTTTTTCGAATAATGAATATTTTAAGAAATAATTGTGTGGATAGATTAAAATGAGACACAGTTGTAGATACAAATATATATGTATATGAATAGTAAATAGATGTGTATGTTATATAATGTATATGTGTATGTTATATATTAAATAGATGTGTGTATTGTGATATGTTAGATATTATGTATATATACAAACAAGCAATTGCATTTTTTATGAAATAACATGCCTATCGTGCATATAAATTTTTAATTTTTCTTTCTAAGGCTATTCGCGTACTAGCGACAATTTTGTCACTCCTGCTGGCATCAATCAAAAGTTCAATTTTCTCTTTTTCTAATAACAAGAAGATTTGAAAAAGGCAAGTTGTAGTCGCATCGGCAAATGCGCGCAAAATGAATGCTCTTTTCGTAAACTACAAACCTGTTGTTGGACATATTGTAGCTAGTGCGCGTATAACTTAAGTCTCGATTACCTAATGCGTTTTGGTTCTTCATGAAACGGTTTAATGGAGGTTCCATTGTGTTTACATTTCAATGTCACATATGACGTAAATAAAGAGAATCATTTGGATATTTACCGTGAAGAATGTATAATACCATAGTAAAATATAATATCAATATATAATCAATCTATTATTCATATTTGGAGAGTAAAGTAAACTAAATTTAATATGATCTGATCAGATTATAGTTGACATAGAAATGTTCTCGTACTGCTTCGTGCCATTATTGAAACAACAGAAAATTAATGAATAACGGAACAATATTATACCTAGAAAAAATTTCAAGTTAAAATCAGTTACAATTTCTATGTTTACAACATAACTGCATTACAGTATTATAGTCCATCACATTTTCCTTGACTAGTTCGAAAATTTTTAATCGATTGAAACTTGTTGTCTTCCATTATTCCATTCTTCCATTATTTTTCCATTATTTTTTATTGAATTTGGATATATTTTATCAATAACACGAAGTGGATTTTTACATACTATACTAATAGATGGCATCAATTCCATAATTGATACCATTACCAAAGTGTGTTGGTGAAGAATCAAATGATAAAATTACTTATGTATTTACTTAATCTAACAGCTAATGACATTTTAATATAACTTTCAAGAGAATGGTTAGGTTGCACTATATGATTCCAGTACTATATGCTGAGATTTAATTAAGATAAGATTTAAGACTAACTAAGATAGGAATGTAATAGGAATATATTAAGAAGTATATATAAAGTAAGAATTAAAAATAACTGAGATTTAATCTTGTAATAAGTAGGATACAGTGCAATAAACAAAGACCTTGAGTATCAAAATCAAAATCCATTTTGTGATCTATTTTTTGACCGATCTCTACTTATCCAGAGGCCGAATCAGTTTCATAAGCAATATTATCTTTTTCTATTCTGCATATTTACAAAGAAAATATAAAATTGAATAATAATTAATAATTAATTCTTAAACCAACCTTCGACGTATATAATTTTGGCGAACCTTCTTATTCACAGACCTAACAAAATCAGCTCCTGTGAAAGGTATGGATGGATGTGATGCAGCAGAAGGTTGTTGAGCTGATTGAGAACTGGATGTTTGTTGCTGACATTGTTGTTCTTGCATAGCTCCGCCATGAGGACTAGGAAGTTGCGATGTATTGGCGACTGGTTCACCAACAGCAACCCATGTGCTGCAGGATCTCGAAGCATGATCAAGTCGTGCATGTTCCAAAAGCAAAGTATTTCTTTGGGCAGTGTTAAGGGCCAAAGTAGATACAGCTGATCGCAACCCATTCGGCCCCAAAATATCTGGACTTGGCAGTTGAGATACGTCACTCGTGCTAAAACTTTTGCGAAGTCCAAGTGCCGAAGAAAGTACTCCACAACTACGAATTAATTCATTTTCTTCTTCAAACCAAAGAATTTCTGGTATATCTGCTGGCCTAAGGAAATGAAAGAAAAAATTATGTAGATGCATTAAGTCCTTAAATATCTTAAATTAATTATATTAGATTTTCCCAAATTTCTACATTTTAACCCGATTAGTTGAAGAAAATACAGAACTAATTCTCCGTAACATTGCATTGCGTTTTACTGTAACTAGATGTTTTTAATTTTAGTAAATAAATTTTATTGTATAGTTAATATATTCAATATCAAAAAGACTAGTTGTAGGAGCTGTTTTCTTACTATTTTATATGTTAAGAAATTAGCATATTATTATTTGTCGTAAAAGTTTAGATGAAATATAACAACTTTATTTTAGTAATAACGTAAAATAACGTATATTAATAGTGAAATAAAAAAAAGAATAATATTAGAAATAAAATGGAATGTCCGCATTCCGCATCAAAGATTTGTATCTCTTTCAAGCATCAAAAGATTTTTATAAGAGGATATAACGCAATACTCACACAGATAAAAAGATGTCATAAATCAGGATGAAACACAGATAATTTGAAATAAGTATAAGTAGTCTTTTAAAATTTAATTTATAGAAAACATAATAATTTATTACTTTTAAGAACTAATTTTTCTTTATGTAGGAACTATATCAATTGTTATGAACATACGGCATCGTATTAAGGATACGCACGTTGCGTCTATATGAAGTGTCCTATTACAAAAATTTAAACTAAATCGTTTTGTAAAGTGTTTAAAAATACATATAAGATACATAAATATACATAAAAGAAATTTTAAACTATGTTGTAGAATTTCCCAATTAAATTGAATCTCCTAAATGATTTGTTAACTAACAATATTTAACTGATTTAAGCGTTCTAATTAAAACCTAATTACTTGATTAAATAGCAACCTAATTGTTCTCAGGTTTTTATGTTGAGAAACGTTAAGTTAGTATGATCGCTAGTTCCTACAAGCTAAGTTGGTACTCTCGTCTTAGGATTCGACCATGTGTTAATTATCTAAGTGTATCCTGTGTGTTCAGACGGTTGTACGAGGCGGTGAAATATAGAAAGTAAAACTTGAATCTGTGTGAATCAATTAAATAACAACCCCAAACCTATATTTAATAACATTTTAATTGAAACTTGATTAATTGTAAGTAATATGAATTGATTGGACTTAGCGACTGATCTGACTAAAACTAATTATATAACTATGTTACACTGACACTGTTAGAAATTGACCTATATGAAGCGATTGATTAATAGACTAAAAGTTAAATTTTTTTGGTTGTTTATATCTTTTAAATCTTTTGGTTACTTTCTCCTTTCCTTAATTTCAAAGGTTATTCTCTTGATCGAAAACCTTCAAACTTCTTTTTTGATTTGTTTTTCTAAATACAACCAATCGACACACACAGATGTATTTACTTCTTTTGAAGTGCGAATGAAGAAATTCTAAGAATTCTTAGCATATCTGCTCTAATAATTTTGGGAAATCTTTTATCCTTGGTCACTTATTCTTTCGTTGGTGAACTGTCGCTTCCAAAGAACTTTCAAAAATGCCTAATTTAGGATCAATATAGACGAGTAAGTTTTATCTCCCGAGAATTTCAGTAGTTCATTAGATTATATGCTTACGATATTTTGAAATTAACAACCGGAGCTTGCTTTTTGTTCTTGATTTTCATCTGATTTTAACTTGAAGAATCACTTCTAAATTTTTCTACCAACCCAAACACCCTGTATACTTATTTAATGGGATATTCTAGTTAACTTTCGGAATCCAGTCATAGGATTTTGCACACATATTTTGCAAAAAAAGGATGCAAACGGAATCGATTTTTTCAAAGATAAGCAGCATGTAATTTCAAATTTTCTACTATTATCTTCCCTTGTCATAATCTATAATAAATTATGTTTTAAATAAAGTACAATATTCTGTGAAATGTGTTTGTGAAATAATCCTGCAACATTGAATTCATTGTTCCACATTTGATTTTATGCATAATATATTTTCATATCATGGTTATATAAAGCTTAAAACTGAATTGAATTATTAAATATCGAACTGAATATGCTTTCCATTGATTAAAATCAACGCGTAGTCTCGGGAAGAATTTTTGCTGGAATATGTAGAAACGCGAGTCCGAATCTAAAAATGTATCTAGGTTATCTATGTACGATAATAGATCCAATTTACTCTGCATCTAAATGCACAATATAACCACATTGTAAACAAAATCCAAAAACTAGTGGAACTTTAACATCATTTTCTAAGAGAGTGGTTGCGTTGCGCATCATCATGACAAGAAATCATGATTCCTTTGAGATTTTTTGTTGTCATAATCAGTAGAATACAACGTAATACAAAAATATTTGACTGTAACTCTCAAGGATAAGATCTATTTTGCACGAACTTTTTTTTTAAAGTGATCAACGTATTCACTGTGGTGATTTTTCCGCCTATTTCTTATACACCCCGTACATATTCGGTTACACTACTATATCAGTAATCATACTATGATGCTAGGATGAAATATAAACAAGTAAACGACAAGAACTCTGAATAAAAACATTACAAGTAAGTGATACGATTACATTCAATTTTGTCTGTTTTTAAGATTCAAGATTAATTCAAGATCGCTTTATTACTAATCGTTAGATTGGTTTTTCCTTCGGCTACAACTTACAAGAAAAAGATACATTCATTTCGAAAAAATCAAGGTCATCTTAATATCTCAGGAAACATAAGATATAAGAAAATAAAGTGCATCCATTCAATGAGTCCCTTCAAATGCAACATAATCCTTTCAAAGCTTGAGTTATGAATTATTTCAAATAATAGTTCTTATTGACTCATACTGTACACTTTATAGTTGAATTCCGAACTTGACGCTTGATGATTCATGAACCTTACCGAGTTTCCGCGATCACACGATGGTTTTTACGTTGGTCGTTGATATATGTTTTGGGTGTAACTAATGAGGAAGGTGGTATTTTGTTAATCTTGCAGAATGTTATTTAATGTAACACCCTAAAAATGACGTCAAAATTGTGCAAACGCTAAATGAAGTTTCTGAGCTGGTCTTAACACTACCAACGGCTCTACATCACGCGACCGCGTTGTCGGCTAGAGATTTATCTAACCCGAATATATCGGATATATAATAAATAATAAATAATTCGAACTTGAAGTTTAGTCCTCTTTGAAGTCGACATCTTAATAAAAAAACAAATACCTTAATATTCATTAGGATGTTGATGTAAATTGTTTAATTTACATAAAAAATATATTTCTGTTTTTATAAACATTACTATGTTCTTAGAGTTTCTTTTCATATTTCCTCCTTTTAGACATTTTTTATTCTTTTCAAGATCGTTCGGTTCTGCGGGCTCATTTTTTTTATTTTTCACTAAGCGCGTAAACAAAGAGATTAAAACAGTCTCAACAAAATTTCTATAAACTAACCGAATTTTATTATCTTTTATTATTATTTGTCGTATTGATAGTGTAAGTTCTTCCGTATCCATAAATAGACTTAGTACTTGTCATTTATAAATATACGGACGTTGTTTTTGAGTCTAGATAATAAGACAGAGAAAAAGTATTCTACTCATCGCAATCACCAACCTTGCAATAGGAAGCATAGGTCGCAATTCAACCATTCCCTTGGAAAATGGTTTTAACATTTCATTGCATTTGCATTGACATTATTTACGACATGTTTATATTTCGCAGTCAAATAGAAAGTATTAATGGGGATATTAATGGGGAAACAGGAAATTATATCTTAGTATGTGAATGACCGATCCTAAGTAGAATGATATACCCAACTTCATGATTTTAAAATATTACAAAATTATTATTACAATACTTTATGAGAGCAATGAGCTAGCGAGAGCGCTAATAAATAGCGCAAAAGAGGATTCGGCGTTATTAGTCTTTTCTTGGGTGGACACGTAAAAGAATGAAAGCTACAACTACACTTTTTTTAAATAAAAATATATATTTTTGAGTTGGTCGATGCTATTCGTTATTCCACATAGGAAACTATTAAATTGATCATGCCTAAAAAGGAATTGATTCAGGAGACATTTTAATAAATTATGCTTTTGAAACAAGATAACAAAAAGATAATGAATATCTCCAGAGCTGAGTTTTTCCATAACTACCATACATATCGGTAAAAGTAATTTTGTAATATTTTTAAAGTAGGGAGTAAATACTTTATTCCATTTGGGATCGTTTATTTTACGTGCAATGAAATAATTTCCTGAATCCTCATTAATATCCCGATATTTATTCTCTATATCTATTCTCTATATCTCTATGGACATATTGTAAAGAATGTCAATGCAATTTTAATATCATTTTCCAAGACAACGGTTAAGTTGCAACTTATGATTCCTTGGGGAAAAATATCCCAATGTTTCATAAGTACTGCAACTGGTTCTATTAGAAGTTAAATGACACCAAAATACTCACGCATATACTTTGTAATAACTTATATCAAAACTAATCGAAAAATCCCTTCTTATACCAAAAAAAATCGAAAAATATCTTAGATTTTCTCGCTTCCGATGTGACAAATAGCGAATATCTGCTATTCAACATAAGTTAAAATTAATGGAGATAGACCAACTAGCAATCAGATAAAATAGTAATGCTAAAAAAGAGGAGAATCACCCAAATAGAAACACATATTGAGAGTTCAGAATATGATAGATGTTAAGAAATGTTAAGGTGGTATAATCACTAGTTACTACAAGCTAAGTTGGTACGACTTCTAGCGACTCTCTTTTGTCTTAGAAGTCGTCCACGTGTTAATTAACTGTGTGCTTCCTGTGTGGTAAGACGTGTTGTACGAGCGGAGAAATATATTCTATACAAAAATCGAATCTGTGTGAATCGATCAGTTATTGACCCAAAACCCACATTAATTAACAGGTTATGGGCCCAGGGCAGTAAACTGCGGTAATAAGAGGGATTATTTTTGAGTTTGTTGTGCTTTCTGAAATTATCCAAGAAGAGACCACGCCATAGCCAACGATGAGGGAATTGGAATGGGTGATGTGGACAAAAACATGAATCCGATACTAAAGAAGGGAAACTACGAGTATTGGAGAACGATGACGGAAGCCACGCTGGTTTTCCTGGGATGCTGGGATGCGATAGAGCCAGGNATTTACTGCAACGGAGAGATTGAGGCCGGAATGCATGAAGATGGACAATAAGGCACGTGCGTATCTCTTCCGACATGTTCGCCCCGAGTATCTGGGAGATATCAGAACCCTAAAAACAGCGAAGGAATGCTGGAAAGCATTGGAGGACATCCACGGGAGATCCACGTCGATGGACATTGTCCTATGCATGCGGGAATTGGGGACTATTGAGAAACCCCTGGCATGGATGTCTCCGCGTACTGCGGGAGAATCCAGGACCTATGTGACAAATTGTCCAGCGTAGGTATAAAGATTGAGGATAACATAATGGCTTGTTTCCTTTTAGCAGGCCTAGTAGCGGATCCGAACTACGCAACATGCCTTAGAACGACGAAGATGGACAAAGACCTAACCGCGAGGACTGTGAAATCCGATCTCTTACTCGAAGAAAGAAGGATAGAAGCGGCGGCGGACTCGGCCGAGAAGAACAACGCAATGGCGGCCAGGGGGCAGTGGAAACCCAAGCCTCAACAGAACAAAAATAGCGCGAGGCCGAAACACAGAGACCCGAACGACTGGAAGTGCTACAAGTGCGAGAAAAAGGGGCACATTTCGTACCAGTGTCGAGAAGAGAAGGAAGATAAGGAGGAGAAGAGCCAAGGAGAGGGATGGAGAAAAGGAGACTACGAGAGGGAAAAAGAGACAGAAAATACAATCACATACAATACATCAATCACATGGAGAGAGATAGAGTTAACTATCTCGACTCAAGCGCTTCGAATCATATGACTCCAGACAGGTATCGTTTCGTAGACCTCACACCCGCAACCGGACAAATTAGGATCGGCAAAGGGTACTTGGAGGTCAAGGGAAAAGGAACGATTGTGATAAATATGACTAAGTCCTGCGGTGGTTGGACACTATCTTTGTCGAACACTCTGTGGGTGCCTGAGTTAGATGTGAACCTGATCTCGATCAGACAATTGGCAATGAAGGGAGTCACCACAGTGTTTACAAGGGAAGAAGCTGTTGAGACACATGATGATGGAGACGTTGTCTTTAACTCAATGGTTGGAGACAATGTCTACTACGTAGCAACTATACGGTCTGAGAGGCACTTTGCAAACGTCTCCATGAAGAACGATCAGGAGGAGCCACAGGAGGACAACGAGAACATCGAAGTCTTTGAGGCAAGCGCCTTCAAGAGCACAGTATCGTGGCACGAGAGACTGCGCCACCTACATGGGAATGCGATGAGGAAAATCCCAGTAAAGAGCGTAAAGGAGGAATCGAAGAAATCCGAGGAACCATGTGGAGTCTGTGTAAAGGGGAAGATGACGAAGGTGCCATTTCCCAGGACAGCTCACCACATGTGTCAACGCCCTTTGGAGATCATCCACAGCGATGTCAGCGGCAGAGTTCAGTGTAAATCACTAGGTGGAGGTAACTACTTTGTGACCTTTATTGATGATTTTTCACGTTTCATGTACGTTAGGATCATCAGTAGGAATAACGAGGTACTGAAATGCTTCAAGGAATACCAAATGGAAGTGGAGGCTCTGCAACAGTCCAAGATAAGCGTCTTCCAGACCGACAATAGAGGTGAGTATACGGGAGAGAACTTCGAGAGTTACCTGAAGGAGAGAGGCATCTTACACAGAAAAACTGCCCCTAGGAACCCTGAGCAAAATGGGGTCTCCGAAAGAGCGAATAGGACCTTAGTTGAGATGCCTAGGTGTCTACTCATACAATCAGGACTGCCTGACTATCTGTGGGGAGAGGCTGTGAACACGGCATGCCACATAAGAAACCTATGCCCGTCTGCTGCTATCGGGGACAAGATTCCCTTGGAACTATGGAAACGTGAGGGATGCGACATCCAAGGGGAGGTGAACAGACTGAGAGTATTTCGGTGCAAAGTGTGGTATCTAAAAAGCCCAAGCGGAGGAAAATTCGACAGCAGGGCAGATAAGGGAATATTTGTAGGTTATGACCGACAGGTCAAAGGCTATACGATCTACCTGCCAAAAACCAGGAAGGTAATAATATCTTGTCACGTCAGGTTTGAGAAGAATGTGTTTCCCCATAAAATTCATAAAGTGGACACGAGCAACATCAAGATGAACTTCGTTGAATGGATATGGGACGTAGAGGATTTCGAACTTGGAAGGGGAGCTGACCAAGTCGACATTGAAACTCACAGTGACGGTGAGAACGATGAAGGGGAGAGTGACTACTACATGGAGAGTTTAGCAAATGAGAGTAATCAGAGGGAAGTTATAAGTGTACCAACTGTACCCAGGAGGTCGGAAAGGTTACGCAAGCCAAAGATATGTAATAGTTGCGCTCACGTAGCAACCGTTTGCAAGACTCAAGGTATGTGCATGTCAGTGAATGTGTATGAAGCCCTCAAAGGGCCAGACGCTAAAAGGTGGAGTGACGCGATAACGAAATAGCTCGACAACCTAAAAAATAAAGATGTGTGGGACATTGTGAAAAGACCGCTGAACAGAAACGTTATTGACTGTAAGTGGGTGTTAGCCATGAAGAAAGACCCTGACAAGTGCAAGGCTAGGCTTGTAGCTCGTGGATTTTGGCAGAGGCCTGGAGTAGATTACTCAGAGACATTCAGTCCAATAGTAAAGCGTAGAACTCTAAGGATTCTGCTTGCTCTGTGTGCAGAGAATGAGTGGGTTTACGAGCACATCGATGTGGAATGTGCGTACCTCAACAGCCCTCTGGATGACGATATATACATGAAAAGACAGGAAAAGACAGGACTCAATACGTGTGCAAACTTAAAAGGAGCCTGTATGGTTTGAAGCAAGCGGGGAGAATGTGGTTTAGGCATATTGACAGCATTTTGAAGAGTATGAGACTGAACCCATGTATGAGTGATCCGTGCGTGTATGTGAATGCATCCAAGGACTTAATTGTAGCTGTGTATGTGGATGACATTCTTGTATTTGGAACAAGAGACTGCATTGAAGTGTTCAAAGCTAGAATTAAGGAGAAATTAGATGTTAGGATGTTAGGTATCGATACTCAGTTCCTATCCATCCACCTGAGTAAGCCAAACAGTACCACTGTTGTATTTGATCAATCCGTACAGATAGGTCAAATGCTAGATCTGTTTGACATTACTCATGAGGTCGGAGTGTCAACACCGTTATCAAAAGATTGTGAGGCCGGTTTCGACATCGAGTGCGACGAGCCATTCGATAAAAAGTTGTATGAACAAGCAGTAGGGCATGTTATGTATGTAGCAACTGTAAGTCGCCCTGATGTTGCGTGTGCAATAGGAAAATTGAGCCAAAGCTGCGCAAACCCGACTGTATCCGATTGGAAAGCGGTAAGGCGAGTTTTAAGATATCTATTAAAAACCAAAGATTTGAAGTTAGTGTACCAAAGGACAGGGCAACCCTTGAGAGTGTTCTGTGATTCGGACTTCGCGGGCTGTTCGATAGATAGGAAATCTAGGAGTGGGTACGTTTTCATACTCGCTGGTGGTGCAATATCCTGGTTGTCCAAGAAACAACCAATCATTTCTCAATCGACATGCGAAGCGGAGTTTGTGGCAATGCAAGAAGCAGCAAGGGAAACTGTGTGGATTTCCTTTCTGTTAAGAGAATTAGGTCAATCGTCATATTGCCCCCGCCCATGTAAGATTTTTTGTGACAACATCGGGGCTATTTCATGGTCCAAAGATGAAGTGGTTGCTGAAAGCTCTAAGCATGTCCAGGTGCGATATTTTTGTGCTAAGAACTGCGTGTCGAAGGGAATATTGAATTACACATATGTACTTAGTTCCGAGAATGTTGCCGACATTCTCACCAAGGGTTTAAATAGGATTAAGACGAAAAGTTTTACCAAAGCTATGGGGCTTGTAGAAACTGCGATCAAAGGGGAGTGTTAAGAAATGTTAAGGTGGTATGATCGCTAGTTCCTACAAGCTAAGTTGGTACGACTTCTAGCGAAGCTCTTCTGTCTTAGAAGTCGTCCACGTGTTAATTAACTGTGTGTTTCCTGTGTAGTAAGACGTGTTGTACGAGCGGAGAAATATATTCTATACAAAAATCGAGTCTGTGTGAATCGATCAGTTATTGACCCAAAACCCACGTTAATTAACAATAGATACATTAAAGCAAAAGATATCCTATCAAGTACAAAAAGGAAAATCCCAGGAAACAAGAAGAAATTAAGATCTAATACGAAAAATATTGGAACTAAATGGCCTGCAAGATCGGCTTTACACAAATAAATATCGAACACAAAACAAGCAAAAGAAAGAAAAACGATATGTGAGCTAATGAAAAAATCATAGACAATAACACAAATTCATGTTAGAGACACCGATAAACACGGTGTTCGGCTACAGGTGTAAAAAATTTAAGGGGTGATTCTTGGAGCTAAAATAAGATGAAAATCACGAACAAAAAGATTGCGTTTTCGGCTTTGTTTTTTAGTTATTGACAATTAAAAATTACCCAAAATATCCCTGTGTGCGAGCAAACCGCCTTATACCAATGAGAGTATTTAAGTAGCGGGACGCACAAGGATCCTCAAATCGAACGATACATAGACAGCAGCTTATCTCGTACAAGTCACAGAGAAAAAGATTATGGCATTTCAAGATGTAAACCATCCTGCGCGACGTTTTGTAAGAAAAATCGTAGATTAAACATTAAACCTGGTCACTCATTAAAATCCATAACAAAAGCACCGCATGGAATTTTCAAGTAGACAGGATTAGTATTTTCTCCAATATGTTGCCACCAGAAATAATTAATAAACGAAGGCACGTATAAACAATGTCTATACAAATTTTACACACATGCCGCGGCCATAAATAGTACATTCTTTTCGAGGGCGATCTTTTCTTTATCGCAAATTTATGTACTTGCTTTATGACGTAGTTTATCGTAAGGTCTTTGTGAAAAGTACTTCCACTGACATACCTCAGAGAGGTTGTTACTATTCTCAAAGCTTCATCTTGAAATATTTGGAAAGTGTTCAAGTTGCTTCCTTGGTCAGAGTTGTATACCATGCATCCATATAAGAAAGTAGCTATATATATGTCGGAGATGAAAAGACATCGGGGCCTTTCTTTGGAATGTTCGGGAAAAATCCCTAATCCAGACTTTTACGATAGCGACACTTAAGCAATAAACTAAGAAATAGTTATATGGGTAGCTAAAGTTTATGACGATGGGCTTGGGCTCGAGGTGACATAATGAGTCGCCGAACGTAGCAGCGGTCACGGGAGGGACGTGTAATAACAGGTATGAAATAATTGTGCAACTCTCCTTAAAAACAAAGATTAACCCGAGAGGTGGGAAAAGGACTCTATAAGGGCAGTTCCATTTGGACTATGGGTCAGTTAGTCGCTGAGCGAATTGCTGATTTAGTTGCTGATTGAGTTGCTGAATTTGTTAGTTACGGAGTTAGCTATTGAGTTAGTTATTGCGTGAATTATTGAGTTAGAGTTATTGAGAGAAGTACGACTTGTACGTTGAGTCACACCCGGATCGTGTATGACATCGGATTTGTCTCCCGTGGCCGTGGATTCGTTACCGAATCTGAATTCATCGTCATTGACATCTCGTTTGTCCGATTGCCATCTTTACCGGTAACCTCTTGTAATCATCACATCGGTACCACTAACGATCAGCTAGAATACATAATCACGATGGTCAATTAGAGTGAAGATTCGTCAAACGCCCAAAATTCTACATCTTTAATCCGACATATAACAGAATTATTTCTCTCCATAAGTTCTTTTTCTAGATACATTCCAAGATATTTAATTGTGTCTTTTATAAATATTGTATGTAGATATTTATTGTTCAATTTGATTTGTGGTCATGTAACATATTTTATAATAAAAGGTACGCTGATTTTTTTTGCACAAATTTTAATTTCTTGGCTATTGGTTCACACAGCTATCTTTTCCGAAGAATTCTGTAGAAGTTTTGATAGTTCGGAGAGATTTTCGTGGAATGGCAATATCATAGCGCCGTTTGAATATGTAACTATAAACACATTTTCACTACAGGGTCAAGAGAGGTCTATAAATACATCTGTGTCACTTTTTATATAGCATTGTATTACACGATTCACAGTCACATGGTTCCTTTTAACACGTTTTATTCATAGTTGCACAATTTTTTAACACATTTCATTTACATTTACTCCATGTTTTTTACTTACTTTTACACAGTTATAAAAAAGCACACGTACGAATATTTCAAATCTTACGTTTCTTAAATATAATTTATATTTTCATGAAATAAAATATTTTTAGTGAATATATTTTTATATTTTAAATTGCTTTTTGTATAGTATGTGCTAATTAGTTTGGTACAGGTTTTATACTTTCTTACAAATTAATTTTTACACAGCATTTGCTATACGATATTGTTTGCACAGTGCGCGTTCACCATATAAGAAGAAAGCCAGGTGTATCTGATATAACATGGAGACTCGAACGCTTTCTTGAGAAACACTGGCTAGTATGGGACTTATCTTGGAGAAAGTGCCATTTTGTTTAATGTGAAAATTGTTTAAGTTTGTATAATTAGCTTGTATGCGATACTCTATCGATTGTTTGACTTGCTTGCTTTCCAGTAGTGTTCCCGGGATCCAAATCGATATCACAGTATCAAACAATTTTTTTTTATTATCTGTTTTATTTATTTTAAAAATAATTTCTCAGATAATTTTGACAGGGTGGTTATAAATAATTGAGAAAGAAATCGATCTATAGGAAAGTAGTTAGATATTTATCTAAGTTTGGAGTAAGGATGATTTCAGAAAATTTCCATCGTATTGGAAATTATTGGTTTCTGATTATTCGATTATTTATTTGCTTATTGTGATTATGTACTGTTTTTGGTAATTCTGTTAAAATTTTGTCAGTTATTAAATTATATCCAGATGCTTTTTCTTTTATTCAGTAATTCCATCTCTTTTGTTACTTCTTTGAAACTGGAATGTTGAGCAGATTTACTAAGTTACAATGAGGTGTTTGGGTAATCCATAATGGCATTGCTCTCGTTACCAGATGTCAAATCGTCATCTGATTAAAAGATTTTAGATAAGTGTATCGTTAAAATTTTAGCTTCATTCTGATCTTCCCTAGCCTACGAATTATTTTCCTCTCTTACGGATGGGATAGTTACTGGATAGTTTTTGTGGTGTGCAAAAATAATTTGTTTTATTTCCTACAATTGATAGAGTTCAATGTTAATATAATATTATTATATATTAACATTCGAAGACTAATCTAATAAGAGATCAAAGCTGGAATAAAAGTTAATATAATTTAGGAAGACACCCTTTGTAATATAAAAGTCAAAGAAAGTTTTTTACTGAATCAGTTGACCAGCAAAGTAGATTTATCTAGTTGTATCCTCTTGATAACATTGTTTTATGGAGTGTAACACCTTTGTAGTTGATGAGTCTTGAACTCCATTGCGGATATTTTGCATTGCAGTTTTCTCCTGTTATAAACCTCTCATTTAACATATTTAAAAATTTTCGATATCGTAGGAGATAATATACCGCAGCTATGACCAGTGAAGCTCTTGAGTTCTTTATTTTGATATTCATGATTCGAAGAAAACATTATTCGTATTATTTATTTCACGGTGTGACATCTTTCCATTAATCCTTCAAGCGATTATGTAGCATATAAACGTCAGTATCAAAGTCAATTCACAGCGGAAATGACGGATATAATCAGATTACGAAAATTATTGTGTATGTCACTGTTTATGTCAGATATGTTAACTTATGAGACTTTGCTGTATTAGACATTGAAATATCTCATCCTATTGGCCGACTTGTTCAAATTTATCTTCTTTTGTTCAATGGTAAATTCAATTCTCAAGATAGTGTATTGGTTACGATGTACATATACGCTAGTAGCAGGAAATTCATGCTAGTATGGAATAACGCTCAAGGGATTAATAATTGTAGCAGTACCTTAAAATGAGTAATTCCGTTTCAATGTAGCATGGAATATATTTTGTAGTTAAAGATGTTGGAGTTGCTTTTATTTGTGAAATATGTTTTTAGAAATAAGAGCATATCCATTTTCTTTCGCTGTCTTAGATCTTTTGCGTTTCATATGATTATTTCTAAGTCGCAACCCATTCTTATTATTTTTCGGTAACGGTCGTTAACGCATTTATGATTATATTGCTTCGATTCATGAACTGGTTAAACAGTGTTTCCAATTTGTGTAAAAATTGATTCAGAATTGAGTTACTATTAATATAGTTATTATTATCTGCTTTTTCTGTGTTAACTTTTCTGGTCTAAACATAATTTTTCTCTTATTTCTTACTTCTGATAATTTTTGTGTCTCTATCTAATTTACCTCGTGGTTTGTAGATTTCTGTATTCATGTACCCTTTGTAATTTGCGAAATGAGGGCATAATGTAAATTTTTCCGAAATGTCTCTTGATGTATTGCATGTGCTGAACCTAAAGGATAATTTTTAGTTCATAGTAGACAATAATATGGTTTCGTACAGTATCTCATGGTCCATATTTTTGACAACAAACATCTCTCTGTAATATTGCGACAGTAAGTATTAGCGAAGGAGATGGATGTCCTCTTTTTTAACATTTTGACTTAGTTATATCCCGGTATTCGAGTATTACAATTCGATTTCGCACTTGCGTTCGCTTATTACCGTTATATAAAACGTGCTATACATCTTGTCTCTTCGACTATTTGAACGCGACTTTCTTAAAGAATAATTGGAAAAATTAACTGACATGAATTCAGGAAGGGATTAGATAGTTAGATAAATTGTAACAGAAGATTTAAAACAATAGAAAATATTGAAGAGGCAGAAGATAGTTCAAACAGTGACAGTACTTTCTATATCACCAATGAAATGCAGAATGAATAAAGCATGGAGGAAATACCGACATTTAGAACGATATACGGCAGACAAGTGATAAAGTTACTGAAGAAATATAGTAATAACATAATCGAAACATACATAATAAGCCTAGAAACCACCAAAGGTACAAATTACACTCTGTGGAAAATAGTAAAAAAAAACATTATAAAACTGAAGGAGACTAATGTTCCATAGAGAACGCATAACGCGAAACAGAACTAGCCAAGAATACTTACAATACAAACAATAAAGAAAAACATACAAAACAAAAACTGAAACCTGCAGAGAAAGTCGGAACAAGTTAGAAAGAAATCAATGTGTTAATAAGAAATCTTAACCTTAAAAAGCTTTCAAGGTCTAATTATTTGAAAAATCCTAAAAGACAATATTAAAATCAATTAAGCACATTACAATATTGTTCAATGCAATCATGATGAGATTTTAACACTTTGTATTAGTGTGAAAATATACAAGAATTGTTCTACTACTTACCAGAGAAACCAGTATAAACATCCACTTTATACAGACGGAGGTTATTACTCTCAAAATGAGAACTATCAAAATATCAGATAAACATTTTGCGTAGCTACGTAATTAACGGATTCTTTTATATTAAAATAGACAATGAAAATTCAAATACATATGCATAAATATTTTTTATGTATACTTCAGATTCTCCTAAAGGACTAAGGAGATTAATGCTAACATTCACAGACAATACTACAATTTAGGATATCAATAATAATTTCAATTTAGCATAAAATTTAACATACAACTATGATATAAACCCCATTTTTAGGCCGAAAGGTATAAAATAAACTTAATTGCTACTTTGCCATATAACTGTTATATTTATAAATGGTACAAAAACACTGAAACCAAATAAAAAAACTTGTTTGTTGGTTAGCACAGACAGTTATAAATCTGCTGCATTGATTAAATAAAAGAAAATCCAAATCAAAATTTAGAAACAAAAACAGAATGTACAAAATAAGTCAATAAAACTTTTTATGTAAAATAACTCGTTATCCTTATACTAGAAAATGTTTCAGACAAAATATATTGTATTTGATAAAGTTCATAAACTCAAATGATCGCGGTGGCGATAACATAGATCGTTACATGAATTCCTTATGGTCATCGCGATCATCAGATCTAACACCATTCGATTTCCTTTCCTGAAAATATTTAAAGACAAAATGTATTCTCATCCTGCTAGTACAATTACCAAAAATTGTAGAGAAAGACATAACAGAAGCGTCAGATAAAGTAAAGAAAGGTGGACGTAAAGATGCATAAACTCCAATGCAGGATCGTTCAAACATTTGTTATGGCGTAAATATCATATTTGCAGATATATCGAAATAATTTAGCAAACTCTTAACTACAGTAAGTTTTGAATTAATAGGTCTAGGGTATCAAGTATCTTAGTACGTTTTTGTAAAAACTATAAAACTCCATCGACTATGCCAATCAAAGGTATAGAATTCTGTTTAAAAGAAAATGCAATTGCATTTTTCAAGCATATCAATGCATGAAAGTGTAGTAAATTATTTCCGCATTATGCATCATTAGATACTATTTAATATTGACTCGAAGCATGTTTACCCATTTCTAAGCATTTGGAAGGTACATTTAACCAGTTACGTAAGACACGCTATACATGTATTTTAAATCTGTAATTATTTGTATCCCAATATTTTTCTAAGCGATACGATGTTAAAATGAATCACAAAATAACAAGTTATTTTATGCAATAGCTTTTATCGACACATTGTGTATATAGTAATGGTTGGGCTATTATTGACATATCCTTCAATTCTATAGAGTACAACCATCAAAAGCAATCTGAAGAAAATTAAAACAGTATAATCCAAACTACTGAGGATGATACTGACGATACTGCACCATGGTATATAGGTAATAACAACATAGCGAATACTTTATGCGACTTATCAATCGTATGAATCCTTAAAAATATTAACGAAAGACACTGGATCAGAATGAGACCTTCACCAAATCCTAACGATAGAAATTGCACGATACATTATCATCTAAAATCACTAAATGTCTAATCCTAGGCTAAAAGTTACACCCATTAGAGAACCATCCAAAAACCCCGCTACTAGAACATTCGTGAAGGCGATAGTAGTACGAATCAATGCATGAATGGAAAGAATGAAATGGAATAAATAATTGAAATAAACAAATGATCGTAAAATTTAAAACTTATTGTAGTTATGTTATATTAATAAAGAAACTCTCTACATTACTGAAACTAATGTATATACTAATTATTAAATCTAATGTAATATAAAATACTTTTAGTGTATACAACGTTTGCGTAACTAAGTTTATTTGAAATAATAGATACGTATCATTTGTTATAATTAACGCGCAGTGGTTAAAAAAAGTATTTGCAGATCATTGCATTCATTATAGCATTTACAAATTAATTAATTAGATCTACATGTTTGAAAATAAAAAATAGGATTTAATAACAGATGCTTCATTGGAATAAAAATTTGCATAAAATGTGAACATTTTCTGATATGATACACCACAACTCCTGAAAAATGATTTATAAGTTGATCATACAATCTTTGGTTAATTGTGGCTAATGGGCTTGCAGCGCATAAAACTGACTAGCAGAATATATATTTCATAAGCAACGTTGTATCTCGTACAAAGATTTTTTAATTGATCAACTAGGTAGATATTTTATTCCAAAAGAGCACGATTTATGTCCGAAAACCTCAATTTTAATTAATATGATGATTGGTAAAGATAAAAATTAGTAAAAATCTTGATATGTTTCTAATACCTCAATAGAATCGCCATCTACCAATAAAACTTTTGTTAACGACCAAGTCGATACTTTCGATAGACTGTCCGTATAAATAAATAGCACAAACCTGTTGCTTTGAACCTGACGAGAGTCAGGTTTCGGTGATGGGCCACGACCAGAAAGATGTATATCGGTATAAGATTTAAAAGTAACAAGTCTGTTAACCCCTCGCAGTTCGCTTGCTATTGAAGAGACGCTAAATAGAGAGAGGTCAGTTGTAACACTTTCATGACTCGGCGATCGTAACATTCGTGACGTCACTTGAAGTGCTGGACATTGTGTATCTGTTAAACTATTACAGCATTGTATAGTAGTAGCCGGCGGTATTGGTGATGCCGGTTTTGCTTTACTTTCAGACATTTTCGTATCTCTCAACGTTTTCAACTATTAGAGAACTATTATTTTTTCATAAAATATGAAAAATTGTATGTTATTGTATTCATTATTTATCATCATACTTAATTCAATGTAACAGTTTTTCATAATTAATGAATTTTTTCTAATTTTCAGTTAATGTTAGCGGAATGAAGTTTTTTATCAACTGGAAGTTCTTAAAATTTCGTCAAAATATATATCTCCATTACTTTCAAGGTAAACAATTATATTCTTAAAATCTGACATTGAATGATAATTTTCAAAAATTTATTAATGTAATTTTAAATAGTTTCACAAAATTATGGCAACTAATATTATATCATATTAAAACACTAAATAAATTAATTTTAGATACTTTCGAATACTGCATTTGAACAGCAATCAAATTATTTAAAATTTATTTAAAAATTACTTGCAGTTTAGCAGTTAAACTGACAGAAATTCAATAAACAAGTATTTTCTATTGCAATTAAATTTGTTTTATACCAGATGACAATAACATTCTTACGCCCGCTTTCATATATATTTGTTTTTATTATTTTTCGTTTATATCTCTGTAAAATCAAGAATTTTGTTGCTGTTCCAAATTCATTACTGCGGACACGAGGATGATTGTAATAAATACTTCTATACCTTTTAATTGTATTCATTAGAATATTGCAATATTCCCATATTTATGCCGTACTGTAACTTGTCTACTATTTTATCGGTCTCCAAAAACCCTGAAAAAAAATTATATATGTTATCGCTATATAATTATATTGTCCTTAATATAGTATTATTAATAGTAATATATATAATATACATATGGTAGTAGTTTACTTATTGTAGTTAGACTATTGTAGTTGCCTAATAAAATCTTTATCATGCCACAAGATTATTTGTCATGACTTTGGGCGGTGATTCTACACCCCCGAATTGATAGAGATTTGTTAAATAAGTAAATCGCAAAATTGCCCTTTAGTATGATTTTCAACGTAAAATTTTTTTTATTACATCATATATTACTATCACGAGGAGACACGCATCGCAAATGACTCCTCTTAAAAAAAAATGTTTAAAGTTCCTTTAATTCTTAAATTGATCTTATTTGTTATATTGTGGTAATATATTACGGATAAAAGACAATATAAGCACCAAAATAAATAAAATTGATATATACTAAAAGTAAATAAATAAACAAAATAAATAATATAATAATAATATAGTATCATATAATATAATGGGTATGATGATAAACAATAAAGGTTAAAAAGCGTGTCATTGATGAAACCGGTGGGAAATATTTTTTATTACGTGGTATAATATCAACAATCGCCAAGAATTAATAGAAGACTGCAGCATCGAAGAGAAGTTCCAGGTCATCGTGATTCCCAAAGAGTTCAATGGTTGACAGTTATTACAGCAATTCTTCATTCAACGGATCTCGTGTTCATTAGCGTAAGAAAGAACAAATTTTTACGTGTGTATTCATTGATGTATATGCGAAGAATAGCTTGTCGAATAAATATTACACTTTACACAACGCAGTGAGAAGAATAATATGTGAAGAAGATGAACATCCTTACAAGGTTCACCGTGTGCAAGAACTTCACAGAATGAACTGTTATTATATAGGTTTGGGTTTTGATATTTAATTGATTCACACAAATTAATTTTGTATGCTCTATATTTCACCACCTTGTACAATCATTACAATACACCGGATACTCAGATAGAAAAAAACGTGGCGGACGAGGAAAAACAGAAGAGAATCGCAAGCAGTTGTACCAACTCTGGATATAGAAAGTAGTGATCATACCAACATGACATTTATCTCAACATGAACTCTATCGCTCAACAAAAATTTTATCGCTGAATGTGATTAATTGAAAAGATATACTATTAAAATAATTCGGACGCAACCCATGATGTCTTAAAGATATCCTGTTCACGGATGAGAGTAGATCTACCACAGCAACATTCTCAGTCATCAGAATGTCAAATTTGAACGTATAGTAATCCTCACATTACGACACGGAGATTTGGTTAGGACCGCTTGATATGTCTAATTTATTCCACATCTGACTTTTCCATATAAATAAAGACAATTTGAAAGTTAAAGTGATAGATGTTATACGTTCACAAGTAAGTAGATATTAGCATTGACCTTATTTTGTGCTACTTCTGATTTCAAAATATGAATAAAATCAATTTCAGAATTAATGAAACTTTCAACATTTTTTTCTAGGAAAACCAGTCATTTGTGACCCATGGTTCTTCTGGGACTTTTGTTTCCCGTGATGAATACTATATGATGCCATAGAAAAAAATTTGAGAAATCTTCTCAAATCAATCATATATACCAATTCAATCAATCATATTTAAGGTCAATTTTGTGGTCCATTTTTTAAACAGATCTCCACCGATCTGAAGATGTAGAATCACCTTCCAAAGAGATAATAAATAATTTTTGAATAGCCTGTATATGTATGATTTTGAACTCCATAGTTAAGACAAAAGAAAACAAAACGGTAGTATCTTATGATATGCTATTAGTAATCGCGTTTAGGATTCCAATAGTTCAATGAAAGGGTGAGAGAGAGAGAGAGAGAGAGAGAGAGAGAGAGAGGGAGAGAGAGAGAGATTTCATACAGACTCCAACGCACCCCAAAATATCTTTTACTGCCTCTTTGTTCTCCGTTGCTAGAAAGTTGATGATACTTTTGTTTGAGATAGACTTCAATCCGAATGTTTCGTATTGCAGCCAGTAAATTAAGACATGTTTTACTTCCAATTCGTTAAAATTGCATAACCTAGCTACACATTAGGTTGCTGTTTATTATAGCAGGGTGTCCGGTTTTAATTTATAAATGCGGACTACCGATAAGCTACCTGCTGTATCGAAAAAATGTTCAAACAGCAATCGAATGATATTGAGTAGATTCATGCAAAAATTATAATTCCACTTAAAGAGAACATATGTCACCTTTATATGATCTCTACGTGTTCATCTACAGAAAAGCTAATAACTAATACATTATGTTCCCTCAAAACCATTCAATTCCTCTTTGAATGTTTTTTTATACAGCAGGTAGTTTAGCAATAATTCGTAATTATAGATTACTATCAATTCGTATAAACCAAACCCTCTTGGATTATTTTGTTATCCAACGCAATTTGCCTATGAGTCTTAATTGCACAAGGATTTTTCTATACGTTATTGATGGTTCAAACTTAAGTATCCAATTTTCTCTCCTTACGTCAAGTCCGCTATTCTGCTACACAGGGTATTTCATGTGAAATAGGTCACCTAAACTCTTTCGCTACTTGTTATAATACGAGATATATATTTACGTATTTTACGTAATTTTAATAAACTTGGGCAATTTAATTGATTTTAAGAGGCGAATCAAACAGAAAAGACTTTTCGTAGCAAATATAATTTAGTAGTTTTTTTCAAAGTCATCTATGTTTTTTTGAGGATATACACATAATTTCTTCTGTTGTATATTATAGTCAACATTACTTTACATTCATCGATGTATGATGGTATCAGCTTAAAATGCCCCTGAAGTCACAAATTTTAAGATTAGTGTCGAACATTACATTACATTCAACGAAATTCTAGGTTTCAACCACAACAAAAGTCAATTTCAGATTGAAAATAAACACATTTATTACTACCCTGCAGATATTCAAGGATTTACTTCCAGTACATCCACAAACGATAATGCATTACTCGAAGGAGGCAAAAATTGAAATCATTTTCATTTATGATAAAACTCAACAATGTCTAAGAGAAACTGTACAGAGTTACAAAGAAAGATTTCCAATAGGTAATTGTCCATCGCATTCTATATACACAAATATTATTAAAACATTTCGTGAAAATGGTAGAATCGGTGACAAACATGAGGAACGTAAGACTATTACCCATGAAACAAATCATTAATGTTCATCAAAAACTGCGTGTCAATATAAGCTAACCTCTCCTTTCCATAAAGAAGGAAAAATGCATATTCGCATACCTATCAGCCCCCTGCCCGTACCCGTCAGTTATATAGGGCTGGCGAGTTGTCATTTGCCGATTCATTAAAAACCCCTTCTCGTATCCGTTATAAGCGGCATCCATCCACTCTTGGTACGATTGCTATACTTGAAGAGTAGTATAAGGCGACCTGGAATCTCACTGAAAATAAATTCTATACTAATTTTAAAATTTTAGAATCACTTCAAGGTTATACTATCACACATGAATAATATGTACAACAGTGTTAACTGTAACATACAGCAACAAAAATTATATGTATTATTATAGATTAAGAAAATATTTAACTGGCCTATTTTACACGAAATACCCCGAATATGACGCTATAGATCGGCGATGCTTTAAGTGAGTATTTTTTAAATTTGTCCATAACTTGATTCTGTTGTAAATTAGATATCTACACATATTCTGCCATATTCTGCGAATAACTCTTTCAGGCTCGAGCTCCAGCTTCTTTTTCGGTTCAATCCTTCCACCAAATTGACCAGCAATTAATAGCAAGACTTTGGGAAGTGCTTTCCTTTCACCGAAAAGATTTTAGCAGTAGTTATTGCTCGCTTCACAATTTTCCTTTCTAATCTAGTTTTTCTTACTTTCCTTTGTAGCATGTAGTTTGAAATATATCATAGAATACTTAGCAATTTTTCCAGAAAGCTGTTTTGTGTTTCTTCGACTCCCTTTTCCTAATTTGTAGGTCAACATCGCTATAGTTACTGATTCAAGTAATTTATTCTATTGTGGGTTTCCCAATTATTATTTTTAACCGCCACTAGTGGTTTCCCCATTATCCTTAAAGATATTTTTGCACTGCTGACAAAATGTTTAGAAGCCTCAAAAGTATGTCTAGTGTGAATGGGACTTCCATGTTTTCATTATGTCTATTGTGCCTTTTTTGTACTTGATTTTTCTCCTTTTTTTTGTTTTCTTGATTATTTTACATATCAGCATTTTTGTTTTTGTGAATACAGGGTGAAAGAAAAAAAAGGACTCATAATTGCTAGAGTAGATAGTACTCGATAAATGATAAAAAAAAGTTCCAACAAACATGGACTAAAAAATTAATAGTTTCAAAGTTATAAACAACTTTTTGTTTCGGTTAAAGTGACTGACTTTCTCGCTTCGAGAATTATTGTACCGTATGGAAACAATGGATTATTTGCCTTAATACTAAATAATAGGAAAATAATTGGAATGTTCAAGGAACAAGAACAAGTCTCTAATACGAAGGTATTAAGCATGTAGTGAAAAGGAGAGAAGAACATGTAGAAACCTTTTGTAATCAGGAAAAGAAGAAAAATAAGAAAAATATCCATTGTTTCTATACAGTAGGATAGTTCTCGAAGCAATAACGTATTCGGTTTTATTGCTCAATCATTTCACACATCGATAAAACCAAATGTAGAAAGCGATCGAATCGGTAATTATCATATACAGGCATATGAAATGTATGCAAGTATGTACTACTAGACAAACGATTGAGGCGCCAAATGAACAATTCATCGTAATAAACTGTTATAGTAACAGTTATTACACACTATACTGAATACCATTAATTCATATGTTTGGGAGTTGATCATGCGTTGAAAATATTGAAATGTGTACACGCTGCTTTCAATTGTTATCGATTCGGTCAGAAAGCTGCATCGTCTGAACTAGTCATAAGTGTTTGCACAATTCTTTTAGATCATTATAAGTTTCCAGTTCTTGCATTACCATATTTTCTTGATACTCAATTATTTTCTCAATTATACCATATCATTGTGTCTTCTATCCAGATTCTGATATCTCTTATCACTTGTTCATTATTTGTTAATCTAAAGGATAGTCTTATTGATAAATATGTTAAATGTTCATTTAAATAATTAACATTTAAATAATTAAATGTTCTCCAAATTTGTTATACTTATTCATATTAAATTTATACTACTTACGCCTCTGAAGTGTATAAATCGCCAATTCTTATGAAACTTATGTATAATATGATAAAAAAAATATTTGACATGTATCTTTTTCTTTTTACGTGTTGACATTATACTGAAGAGGTGAAAACAGTTCCCAAAGTTGAAAATTAGAAATAGATATCACGGAATATTTCCAGAATTTAGGTTATATTAAAATTTGTCGTAATTGCTAATATATACTAATTGTAAGCAAGGCTTGTTTTCTATTTATTTCTACCGCTTTATACATGTATTGAAATGTACTTTAGCCAATAGCTGAAAATTTTAGTTTCCTTCTATGAAAAGGATTCATTTTCATATAATTCTGGTGAAACTAACATAACTGTTCTTCATTTTCTCGGAAGAAATGACTGGTTTTTAAAAAATACGTGATAATAGAATATTTTTATAGTTATTGATTTATTATTTTCTTACAGAAGGAATTCTATATCATGTAGTACATTTTTGTACATATTAAATCTATCTGGGACCATGATCGACCTAAAGGAGGGTTGACACATTTATAAAATTGTAGAACCAGTCATTTTGACTGCTGTAGCATTTCTAGCGTTAGCATCTAGCGATTTAAAGATTATTCGGAATTTTTCTGATAACTGATATCATATTGAATGATACGCAGTAAAAATTTAAAAAAACGTGTGGCAAGTTGTAGAAAACGAGGAAATTGGACCATCGGCGCTCACCTCAAGCGCCTGGCACCGTCTGTCGAGGCGACGGCGAACGCCTTAGGACGTTTGCTGCCCCGGCTGGGCGGGCTCAGCGTCGTGCGATCGAGGCCCCTCTACGGAGCTCCGATCTGGGCGGAGGACCTGATGGCTAACCGCCGCAGTCTCCTAATGGTCAGGAGGCTGCACAGGACGGTGGCCATCAGGGTAGTGAGGAGGCAGCGGTGCTCGCCGGATTTCCTTCGTTCGAATTGCAGACCCTGAGGTGTCGCGAGATTTACCTCCGCACTCGGGGTCTGTCGAGCGGGGTCGGTCCGGTGGGCGCCAACATTAGGGTTCGGCCTCACCAGGCCTTGCCCGACAGATGGCGCGCCAGCCTCGATATGAGAACGGGCGCATCGGGGATAAGTGTCCTCGAGGCCGTCCTTCCAAACTGGGACGTTTGGTTGAACGGTGGCGGGCCTCGCCTGACCTACAGGGTGACGCAGGTGCTCACCGGATACGGTTGCTTCGGTGAGTACCTGCACCGAATCGGGAAAGAGGCGACCCCGCGTTGCCACCACTGGGTTGCGAGCGTGGACTCGGCGCAGCACACGCTGGAGTACTGCCCGGCGTGGGCGCTACCGCGTCATGACCTCATCGTGGAAATCGGATGGGACCTCTCGCCGCCGGCGATCCTCCTTCTGTGAGCAGGTTATGCTTCGGAAGGAGGTTGCGGGGAGGGTGAGGGTGCGGATCTCCCACCCCGAGAAGATCGGATGGCGAGGGCGCGGTAGTTCCCGCGGACGCGTTTCGAAGCGCGCTAAAACTAAGGCGCTGACAGCTCAGCGCCTCGAGGCCGCCAAGCGGTCCGATAGGGGAACCGGACTGCCTGGCACGGCGGTTCCGGCGACGAGGCGCGGAGTGACATGGCCGCACACCGCTCCGTAAGGCGATGTATTATGTGAGGGAGGAGGGCGGTGTACCGCCGCACCGGTCTCAGGCCTTTCTCGATCGCAGCCGGGACTATCATCGTGGAGGTTTTAGTCAGTTGGAGTCCGACACTACCACGCCGCTTTCCCCAGAAGTGACCTGGTGTCCGTGCGGATTTCCTCCGCGTTAATAAAAAAAAAAGTTTAAAAGATATTTTAGTTTCAGTCTTCTATAAATAATGGTATTAAATATAAGGAAGAATATAATAACAATATTTTTAAAAACTTCGTATATCTTAAAACTCAACCTTACATATAATTCTATATAGAATATATCTTGTGCAATAAATTATATACATAGATTAAGAGTTTATTATACCTAACATTTCGTTTTCTTCAAATTTTTTTTCCTTTTTTTTTATTTATTCTATTTAAATTTTACAATTTGTCCAGTAGGACATTTGGTAAAATATTATAGCTTAATAATTGAATAAAATAAAATAAAATAAAATATAGTATGTGGATGATTATCCCCAGCGGGANTTCCATCTTCCAGATTGTCTATTGTATTTCTATTGTGAGGTCTGCAGGATGCTTCTTCTTCAGTTTTCTTTCTATTATTGTTTTATTCGTTTCAGCAACCAGCTGGTTTGGGTGTGTTACAAGTCTTTCTTTATATTTTTTTGCATATCTGGCGATTTCCTCTTCGACTGTTGGAATTTTTAAATCTTTTCGTAATTCTTCATTTCTAACGTACCATGGAGCGTTAACTATTGTCCGTAAAATTTTTGCTTGCTCTGTTTCTATTTTATTCATGTGCCTCATTGCTGCCGTCCCCCCGTATGGGACTCCGTATGTCCAGATTGGTTTGATTATTGTTTTGTACATATTTAGCTTAGTCATTGTGCTTAATTTAGATTTTCTATTGGTTAACCAGTACATCTGCTTCCTTTTTTTTCACGTATTCTGTTTATTATTGACTTTATGTGATGTTTCCATGTAAGGTGTGTATCTAAATGTATTCCTAGATATTTGACTTGCTTTGTTTGCGCTATGTGGGCGCCGTTCAGCTGGATATCTGGTGTTTTTCCTTTTCTAAGTGTAAACGTCATGTGGTTGCACTTACTGGTGTTCGCCTATATTTGTTTGTTCGCAGCCACTTTTCTATTTTTGTAATGTGTACTTGTAGTAGTGCGGCAGCTGTTTCTGGATTTGCGTGCCTCACTAGTATGGCCGTATCGTCCGCGAACGTTAGTATTTTGCTGTTGACAGTTGTTGGTATGTCTGCCGTATATAGTGTATATAGTATTGGTCCTAGGACGCTTCCTTGCGGTACTTCTGCCTTGATATCCTTAATTTCAGAATATGCATCATTTATTTTTACTACAAGGGTTCTATTGTTTATGTAAGATTTTAATAGTTTGTATATTTATTCTGGGAATTGCTTTTTGATTGTTTGAAGGAGTTTTTCATGGTTAACTTTGTCGAATGCTTTTTCGATGTCCATAAAGAGTGCCGTGCAACATTGTTTTGTTTCCAGCGCCTGTAAGATTTCGTTGACGAGTCTGTGCATTTGTTCTATTGTGGAGTGTTTATTTCTGAATTCAAATTGATGGTCCGGTATTAGTTTTTCTTTTTCTATTGTTGGTTTTAGCGTTATATACTATTTTTTCTAGTAATTTGGAAAACGCAGGTAGCAATGATATTGGCCTGTAGGATGCAGTTAGATGTGAGCTTTTATTTGGTTTGGGTGACATTACGATCTGTGCTATTTTCCATAGTGCAGGAAAGTACTGTATTCTTAGAATTGCGTTGAATATTATCGTTGTTAGTCTTATTGCCTTTGGGGGGGGGGGTTAAAGATTTTTCCATTGATCAAGTCAAATCCTGGTGCTTTACTTGTTTCTGCTGCCTTCATTAAGTTTGTAATTTCTTGCGCTGTTGTGCTGAGTATGGTGCAACGTTTGTCAGTTGAGTTGCTGGCATTTTCCACTTCTTCATGTGTTTGCCAACTGGGGATGCTGTTATTGATTACGTACGGTGAAAATGTATTTTGTAGGTGCTTCGAAATTTCTTCTACCTGCACTTCGTTGCTTCTGGCCCATGCGTTGTCCATTTTCCTAATTGCTGGGATTGATTTTATTGTTTTCTTAACTTTGTTAGTGACTTTCCATAGGGAGTAGTTGGTATTTTCGTGCGCGGATAGTGATTCGATGAATTTTGAGAATTCGTTATTATGATGTTCTCATATTTTATTCTTTAATTCCTTTGTAAGTTTATTTAGGTTTTTCTTGTTTTCTCGTGTTCTCTGTTTTTGCCATTTTGCTTTCGCTTTTCTTTTTTCCCTGATTTTATCTAGGATGTCCCGTGGAATAATTTTTGATTGCCTGGTATTTGATTCATAGGTGGTGATTACCCACGCTGCTTCCTGTATTATTTCTGTCAGAGTTGCTACTGCCTGCTCAATGTGTTCATGTGTTTTCAATGGGATATTGCAGTTGATTGTGTTTTCGATTAGCTCTTTAAAAGTTTGCTAATTGGTAGTTTTATTGCAAAGCGACTCTGACTTGTTATAGAGTAGTGGTATACTTGTGTATTCTAATATAATTGGTGTATGGTCGGAGTTAAGCTCAAGGCTGGTTGTTATTTTTAATTTGCTTACGTTTAGTCCTTTTGTTACTGCAAAGTCCAGCAGCTCAGGTGTTTTATTGAGGTCTGTCGGCCAGTAGGTTGGGGTTAGGTTGCTGTTCCTAATGTATTTTTCATTTTTTCTGCCTCTCGGTGTGTATTAACATTGGAATTATCTCGAGCCCCATAACGTGTGCTTTGCATTAAAATCTCCTGCTGCGATATATTTGTCGCCTAAGGGTAGGAAGTACTCTTCCCATTTTTTGAATGTCATTTTATGTCTCGGAGGTACATATACTGCTGATACCTGGAAGTAATTGTCATTGGTCTGTATTGTGACAGTGGTTGCTTGTACGTGTTCTTGACTTGTTTGACTACGTAGGTGATGCTTGATGTCATTTTTTATTATTACTGCAGTTCCTCCATGTGCTTTACCTGAGAGGTGTTTGGTGTCGTAGATAGTGTAGTACGGTATTTTCATGTAACTTTTTAGAGTGAAATGTGTTTCTGAGACAAGTAGTATATCAATATTATTTTTATACAAAAATGTTTTAGTTTCGGGAGCTCGTTGTTGCAAGCCATTGGAGTTCCAGACTCTTATTTTCAGCGTGTCCGTTTTTATTTTTTGCTTAGCATGTTTGTAAGCAATTGTAGCATGACTGTGATTTGTTGCGTTTGCTGTCTGAGAACTGCGTTTTGTTCGCTTATCATTTTTGTTAGCATTTCGGTGTTTTTAATGGATTGCTTGAGCAGTTCCTTTATTTCTGTATCGTCGTCGTTGTTGTTGTTCTGGTATTGGTTGTCGAAGGGTGTTGATTGACTGGTTACTTGCGCGTAGCTTCGGCTACCAAGGGTGTTGGTGTTATTGTGGTGAATGTTCGTTGCGTGCTGTACATTTGGTGTTGTCTCAGTTTCTGTGCTGTCCTGTTGCGTGTGATAGTCATTGTACGTCCTGTTTCGAAGCGGCGGAAACAGTTTACGTTGCAGTTGTTTTCTGATTATACAGCCTTTGTAGCTAGCTGGGTGGTTTCCATTACAATTGTAGCATTTTACCTCATTTATTTTTCCCATGTATGGGCAGTTCGTTGTTAGGTGCTTCTCTGCACATTTGACACACGCCGGGTTTCTGTTGCAGTAATTTTTTGTGTGTCCATACTACTGACACCGTATACATTGTGGTATGTCTTTTTTATGTCTAGGTGGCTCCACAGTTATTATTATGTTTAGAATTTTTTTAATTTCGAAGATTTCCCTTAATTATTGTTAATTTTGGATTCTAGTTCTATTAGAAATAGCGATAGCGGCTGTTTAGTATCATATTTGGTTATGTTGTTTATTGTTCTTACTTGGTGTCCGATTTTTGCTAGTTCCTCGCATATGCTACTTGTATTTGTCTTAGGGTGTAATCCTCTGATTACTACTTTGTAACTTTTATCAGTTTTGAACTGGTAAGTAACTGGTAAGTAACCCGGCGTTTTTTCTCTTTTAGTGCTTTTGTTACTTTTCTAAAGGTTTCTGGAGTGTTAGTTTGAACTTTTACCTGGTCCAGTTTTATTTGTTTAATGCTGTAATTTTCTTTTCCTGCCGTGTCGTTTAGTAGTTCAATGAGGGCGTCTATTATTTGGGCATCAATGTAGATCGGTGGTGGTTTGGCGATGTGGGTTATTGGTTTTTCGGCTGAGTCTATTTCTATCTCTTCTGGCAGTGCGCTGAAGGAGTTTCGGAGAGTGATTTCTTGTAACCATTGTTGCCTTACTGTTTCTGCAGCCCTACTAACGTTTGTGTTTGAAGTCATTTCTCGTTTTTTGTTGGGTGTTACCACCTTCCAGCTTTCAGTCTGGTGTGATAGTTCATTGACTCCCGTTTCTATTTCATTTGTATATTCTTCGTTTATTGGTTGATTTAGATTTGCTGTATCTATAGCTTTGTTTATATAATATGTTTCTCTTTTATTTATAATCTTTATTGGTGGTATTTGTTGCATCTTGGATCTTCCACCACTTGGCGATGGACGCCGTCGTTAGTCACTTTGTTTTCCCATTTGTCGCACTTACGGAAGCACTGATTTACACGTCCGTTTAGCTCGACTGCTCGGGCGGAACTGATGTTATCTAAAGTGTTCCTTTTAAAAGCATGGTTGAATATACCTATCGAGAAAGGGAGCAGGCTGTTCACCAGATGTTTTTTAAAATGTTTAGAACTGCCTTGCAAGGATGGTATCATTTCGACGACGAACATTTTGCTGTATATTAGTCTATGTTATTACACATCACATTGTAAAACGATACTTTAATTAATCTTATTAATATAAGCTCAAGCAGTTATTTTGTAGCTTTTCCTATTTATTGTTTCCTCATTTATAGTTATCTTATCCATAATTGTTTCTTCGTTTTTTTTATTTCACGTGTATGTATGTGATTATTATCATATCCAGTATGGAAAATGTGTGTGGACCATGCGAAATCAGCGTAAGATCACGTTCATTAGCCTCTCAAGAATGTTGAATATGTACGTAATTTTTCTGAGAACATTCACGGATAGAACAATGCGTAAACTTCGTGTAAACATTCTTTAAATGTTTTTTTGTTAATTAATTATTTATGAAGGGCAAGGATTAGAGGAAACACTAATCCTGTCTACTCGAAACTCCCATGGGACGGTTTTCAATATGTTGTTATGTAATTCAATAATTAAGCAGCTTTAATGTTTAATCTCTGATTTTTCTTATAAAACGTCGCGCAGAACGGTTTATGTTTCACAATGTTATAGTCTTTTTCTTTACAACTTGCATGAGGTAAGCTGTCAACCCTGTGTTGTTGGATTTAACGATCACTGTGTATCCCGCTGTTTGTGTCGACCTACTTTCAGAGATATTTCGGCCGCCTTTTAATCGATGATAATTAAAACATGAAGTCGAAAACGCAACCTTTTTATTTTTGATTTGCGTCTTATTTTGGCTTCAAGAATCTCCCTTTAAATTTGTTTACTCCTGTAACTGAACATCCTGTATGTACATTCACTAAATGTAAGTGAAGTTAAAGAAAAATTCATAATATAAAAATGAATTACACAACATTTGTTACGACTAAGTACATACAAATAACACGTAATAAAAATATTCGAACATTGTGTTTTAAAGTACGCAATGTATAAACATGTAATTATCTAAAGACTAAATATAAACAATTGGTCTTTAATATGCTTCTAATAAAACTTGAGAGCAAATAGAAACGAAAATTTAATGTCGATCTACAATTGAAAATCATAAGTGAGAAGAAATCGCAAGGAAATAAAGTTGAACGGGAAGTTATTTTTAAAGTACATAAAAGATGAAAATCGCATAAAGAAATCACGGATCTTTCAAACAGAAGTAAATCACCAAGGTAATAAAAAGGTATAACCATGGAAGAAATATTGCAAATAGAATATGATCTGGATGTCACTTATTAAACTACATTACTTATTCGTAACATTGTTAGAATACCTGATTTACGTAATAAATGTATACGAGTGATTCTATAGAAGTTTAAATTTATTTTTTATACGTGAAATTCTCAGTCTACTATCGTAGCTGCAAAATTTACTCTGCAACCCATGCTCAGTGATGAATTTGAAATTATTTACTAATTTTTCCTTTTTATATATGTATTTTACAATAGTCATATTTATCATTCACGTTTATTTTTATTTTAATCGACTTCATTTTATTCACAAAAAATATCTAGAATCTTTATCATCACTTTTATATCTCACTCCTGCCTGTGAAACTATTTCTAAAAGACCATATTTATAGCATTGAGAGAGGAATCACGTGAAGTAAGTCAAAAGTAATCAAGTGAAGTTAATGTACTTCTTACCTTTTGTAATGTGTAAGTAGCCATTTTTAATTAGTTAAAATTGTTATCGTATTATATTCCAAGTTTTTAATTTTTATTAACTTTTATTTAATGTAACGCAAATATAAAATTGGCATCCAATTTTTTTTATATTAGAATTAACATTACAATAGTAATTTACTTGAGAATTTTTATCATTTAACCTTAAAATTCTCAGTTCTCTGGTCTCAGGCCCCTGTCAAACAATATGACAGAAAGATCCAGGGCTTTGACAAAAGTGTGTGTCGATTGTATTTACACTACATAGATACTTAATAAATGGCTTGCCTTGTTTAGATAAAGTTATATTTCAATCTTGACTATTAGAAAATAATGTATAATTTATTTATTTTAATTTACAATAAAAGGCGCAAGATTTGAAGAACTAGTTTGTTTATGTCAAGAATAAATATTCATTGATTTTGAAAATTTAATGATTTTTGTTTTTAAGCTTGAAAGCATTAATTATTTTTTAAATTTAATTTTTTGTTTTCACTTTCAAGTTTAACTGACAATTATCGAGATTGGTAATTATTTCGATTATAATCTAAGTAATTGCAAATTACTATTGATATACGATGTTGGATGTTCAAATTTTGTAAATAATCCTTCAGAAAACTAATTATTTCTTAACTAACTCTTTGTGATAAAAAAGTGTGTCAAACTATTGACTTTTTCAAGTAAAAACCTTTAAATACACTTGATTACATGAGACTTTGATTGAAAGCTCAGTCCTCTGAATACACCTGATAGATTCTAAAAGATACCGATAAAATCACATGTAGTTATTTATTTATCTGGCCTCTTTTGTAACAATTGGCATGTCTTCTGGTATATCTGAAATTTATTACAATTCATAAATTAAATGAAAAGATGTATGCACAAAGTCATAGCCACATAATCCCCATATTTTCAGAATCAACCAACACCTAAAAATTTATAAATGTAGTATTTCACTTATAGTCAATTTATATAACAAATCATTAAAATCTAGATCCTTTTAAATGCCTAACTGAATGCCTACTTTTTGTAGAAGTAAAAGAAGTAGAAGTGAAGAAGTTCGAATTGTTAAAAATATTTAATCGCTATATAATTATTTAATGATAACAGATCGCAGATTCGATTATTTCTGCAATAATAGTGCACTTTTAAACAAGTAACTTAATTTATGCTTTCTCTATCGTGAATAATTCACAAATAATTTTGTTTTTTAATTGTGTTTCATAGGTAGTAATTTGCCGGCGTCAAATCTAGAGTTTCGTAACGTGTCGTAGGGTATCGTAATGGAGTATCGTAACGGTGTCTATCATAATTTTTTAACGGTTGTATTTAAAATCAACAAGCATAAGTGTAACTACCTACTGTAAGTAAGGTAAACGATAAATCCAAAATCATTTAAAAAAATATCTCCTCAAATTATCAATAACTAATACTTAATATAATGTTTTCTCATAAAAAAACAAATTTGTATAAATTTTGACAATAAACAAAATTAAGTCCTTCATGATAATTAAATATTATTTTATAAATAAGTAGGTTATTTATATAATTATTGTTATATTATCATATGGATAGAATGCAGGTAAATCATTATATACTGAATGTCCAGCACATTAAGAAATGAGATTCTATTATTAAGAAACTGTAGTTGACTTTCTTCGATCCTCTACGTAACCACTTCCAAGGAAACTAATAACACGAAATAGTGTCCTCCTCGACGCTATTTAATTCTTACTTGTAAAGTTTTTCTCATACAGTAAGTAATTTTGCAATAATTTGAAATCATGAAATTAGATGACTCATTCTATTTAGGGTAGACTATTTTACGTACTAAGGAATAATTTCCTGTTTCTTCAATAATATCACGCTATTTACTTTTTTACATGACTGATAAAGACAAATATATTGTAAATAAGGTAAATGTTAATTTTGGTGACCTTGATCTTGATATACATTTATTGTTAAAGACACTCTCCTGAGTAACATCCAAGAGGTTTTAGTCGTCACTCCTTCCTTTAATCTTCCTTAAAAGATTATTAACAGAAAACTGTCGTTACCACTACAGTGAATACTGCCCATAGTCGTACATTGAAATGAATTAAATAGGATCTAACGCAAGTTTTATTGTTTCGTACATCCACGCACACGTGTACATATATCGGTCTTTATCTAGAAAGCGGACGGCATCATCGATTTCGGTGGTTTTTAAATATGTTCTGATAATCAACATTTTGATCAATTTTTTCTTATTACATATAATCGCCGAGCTCTCTCAGTTTTCGAAATATTTACAACATACTCGTTATCGTTACCATTACCAACGATATCGTTATCATTATCGTGAATCGCTCAACCGTCGTTTATATACATTAAATTACTAACAAGATAACAATTAGGTTTGGGTTTTATCCGGGCGTCTTACGGCGATCGGCAACCAATATTAGTGTATATGCCGCCACAAACACACACGTATAGACACAATTTACTGTAGTAGTGACGACAATTTTTTGTTAAGAATTTTCTAAGGAACATGAACGACAACTAAAGTCTTCTAAAGTCAACATATGACATAGTCAAGCTCATCGAAGGTATCTTCCCCAAAATCAGTATTTATCAACAATAATGTTAATATACAAAATGTCAATGGAACTTTGGTACCATCTTTCGTGATTAGTCCATACCAAGAGAATGATTGAGTTTCGACCCTTTTATGTATTTTTTGATACGTTAAGTCCTCATGATGAGTAGAATACGATGCAAACAAAACAAAATTTGATCTTGAATTTCAAGATCAAGACCAATTTTGCGACTGCTTTCTTACATTAATAACCAGTTATGATGGTTTCAACATATAATTTCTTTATGCCTTATACACCACATGCCGTAAAGAAGAATATTTAATGATTTGCTCCGATTTGATATGATCCAATATTTTAATCCCTCAGAAGTGTAACAGTAACCTTCTGGTTATAGATTTGTTTCAAAAGTCTTATAAATATCTGAACAAACTTTAATATTATAGAAGATCATATTACAACATTGTTTTCATATTCATATTCAATAGATAATTATTCCAGAGAAATCATGGTAAGATTATTGACTCGGCACGTCAATCTTACTTCACATTACACGTTATCTCTTTCTAATGTAATTTTACGAACTTCGTTATTTCAAACATATTTAAATAAATTTTTAATGAGAACAACATCAAATAAAGAATATTAAACACTATGTATTTCCTCTGGCAACTTTACAAGTAAAATAGGATATATTGTTGTCATAAATGTTATAATCATGCTGCTATATCAGCTATGTTAAAAATGAATGGCTTGTCAAAGTATTATAATTAATCTATTCTATTCAAAACAGCATTTACTTTTTTTAAAGCGATATATCATCTTATACATTTAAAAAGGAAACGGGGAAATTATTTTTGAACATTTTCACGTTTTATTGACATATGTTGAATATTCTGACGAAGGAATTTGTTGAAATTCAAGTAGTTAACGAAATTATGACATTGAAGAAAACACAGTTCCGAGCAGTCGAACTAAACGGACGTGTGTAACAGTGCTTCCGTAAGTGCGACAAGTAGGGAAAACAAAACAAAACAAAGTAACTAACGACAGCGTCCATCGCCAAACCTAACCCCAAACGGTATGCAACAAATACCATCAATAAAAATAATAAACGCAGGCGAAAAATATTTTATAAACAGAGCTGTAGATATAACAAATCTAAATCAATCAATAAACGAAGATTGTCATTGCTCAGCTATAAATGAAATTGAAATGGAAACTACACATAAGAATGTCGACAAGAATAATAATACCAACGAACTATCACACCAGACTGAAAGCTGGAAGGTGGTAACACCCAACAAAAAACGAGAAATGACTTCAAACACAAACGTTAGTAGGGCTGCAGAAACAGTAAGGCAACAATGGTTACAAGAAATCACTCTCCGAAACTCCTTCAGCGCACTGCCAGAAGAGATAGAAATAGACTCAGCCGAAAAACCAATAACCCACATCGCCAAACCACCACCGATCTACATTGATGCCCAAATAATAGACGCCCTCATTGAACTACTAAACGACACGGCAGGAAAAGAAAATTACAGCATTAAACAAATAAAACTGGACCAGGTAAAAGTTCAAACTAACACTCCAGAAACCTTTAGAAAAGTAACAAAAGCACTAAAAGAGAAAAAACGCCGGGTTACTTACCAGTTACTTACCAGTTCAAAACTGATAAAAGTTACAAAGTAGTAATCAGAGGATTACACCCTAAGACAAATACAAGTAGCATATGCGAGGAACTAGCAAAAATCGGACACCAGGTAAGAACAATAAACAACATAACCAAATATGATACTAAACAGCCGCTATCGCTATTTCTAATAGAACTAGAATCCAAAATTAACAATAATTAAGGGAAATCTTCGAAATTAAAAAAATTCTAAACATAATAATAACTGTGGAGCCACCTAGACATAAAAAAGACATACCACAATGTATACGGTGTCAGTAGTATGGACACACAAAAAATTACTGCAACAGAAACCCGGCGTGTGTCAAATGTGCAGAGAAGCACCTAACAACGAACTGCCCATACATGGGAAAAATAAATGAGGTAAAATGCTACAATTGTAATGGAAACCACCCAGCTAGCTACAAAGGCTGTATAATCAGAAAACAACTGCAACGTAAACTGTTTCCGCCGCTTCGAAACAGGACGTACAATGACTATCACACGCAACAGGACAGCACAGAAACTGAGACAACACCAAATGTACAGCACGCAACGAACATTCACCACAATAACACCAACACCCTTGGTAGCCGAAGCTACGCGCAAGTAACCAGTCAATCAACACCCTTCGACAACCAATACCAGAACAACAACAACGACGACGATACAGAAATAAAGGAACTGCTCAAGCAATCCATTAAAAACACCGAAATGCTAACAAAAATGATAAGCGAACAAAACGCAGTTCTCAGACAGCAAACGCAACAAATCACAGTCATGCTACAATTGCTTACAAACATGCTAAGCAAAAAATAAAAACGGACACGCTGAAAATAAGAGTCTGGAACTCCAATGGCTTGCAACAACGAGCTCCCGAAACTAAAACATTTTTGTATAAAAATAATATTGATATACTACTTGTCTCAGAAACACATTTCACTCTAAAAAGTTACATGAAAATACCGTACTACACTATCTACGACACCAAACACCTCTCAGGTAAAGCACATGGAGGAACTGCAGTAATAATAAAAAATGACATCAAGCATCACCTACGTAGTCAAACAAGTCAAGAACACGTACAAGCAACCACTGTCACAATACAGACCAATGACAATTACTTCCAGGTATCAGCAGTATATGTACCTCCGAGACATAAAATGACATTCAAAAAATGGGAAGAGTACTTCCTACCCTTAGGCGACAAATATATCGCAGCAGGAGATTTTAATGCAAAGCACACGTTATGGGGCTCGAGATAATTCCAATGTTAATACACACCGAGAGGCAGAAAAAATGAAAAATACATTAGGAACAGCAACCTAACCCCAACCTACTGGCCGACAGACCTCAATAAAACACCTGAGCTGCTGGACTTTGCAGTAACAAAAGGACTAAACGTAAGCAAATTAAAAATAACAACCAGCCTTGAGCTTAACTCCGACCATACACCAATTATATTAGAATACACAAGTATACCACTACTCTATAACAAGTCAGAGTCGCTTTGCAATAAAACTACCAATTAGCAAACTTTTAAAGAGCTAATCGAAAACACAATCAACTGCAATATCCCATTGAAAACACATGAACACATTGAGCAGGCAGTAGCAACTCTGACAGAAATAATACAGGAAGCAGCGTGGGTAATCACCACCTATGAATCAAATACCAGGCAATCAAAAATTATTCCACGGGACATCCTAGATAAAATCAGGGAAAAAAGAAAAGCGAAAGCAAAATGGCAAAAACAGAGAACACGAGAAAACAAGAAAAACCTAAATAAACTTACAAAGGAATTAAAGAATAAAATATGAGAACATCATAATAACGAATTCTCAAAATTCATCGAATCACTATCCGCGCACGAAAATACCAACTACTCCCTATGGAAAGTCACTAACAAAGTTAAGAAAACAATAAAATCAATCCCAGCAATTAGGAAAATGGACAACGCATGGGCCAGAAGCAACGAAGTGCAGGTAGAAGAAATTTCGAAGCACCTACAAAATACATTTTCACCGTACGTAATCAATAACAGCATCCCCAGTTGGCAAACACATGAAGAAGTGGAAAATGCCAGCAACTCAACTGACAAACGTTGCACCATACTCAGCACAACAGCGCAAGAAATTACAAACTTAATGAAGGCAGCAGAAACAAGTAAAGCACCAGGATTTGACTTGATCAATGGAAAAATCTTTAACCCCCCCCCCCAAAGGCAATAAGACTAACAACGATAATATTCAACGCAATTCTAAGAATACAGTACTTTCCTGCACTATGGAAAATAGCACAGATCGTAATGTCACCCAAACCAAATAAAAGCTCACATCTAACTGCATCCTACAGGCCAATATCATTGCTACCTGCGTTTTCCAAATTACTAGAAAAAATAGTATATAACGCTAAAACCAACAATAGAAAAAGAAAAACTAATACCGGACCATCAATTTGAATTCAGAAATAAACACTCCACAATAGAACAAATGCACAGACTCGTCAACGAAATCTTACAGGCGCTGGAAACAAAACAATGTTGCACGGCACTCTTTATGGACATCGAAAAAGCATTCGACAAAGTTAACCATGAAAAACTCCTTCAAACAATCAAAAAGCAATTCCCAGAATAAATATACAAACTATTAAAATCTTACATAAACAATAGAACCCTTGTAGTAAAAATAAATGATGCATATTCTGAAATTAAGGATATCAAGGCAGAAGTACCGCAAGGAAGCGTCCTAGGACCAATACTATATACACTATATACGGCAGACATACCAACAACTGTCAACAGCAAAATACTAACGTTCGCGGACGATACGGCCATACTAGTGAGGCACGCAAATCCAGAAACAGCTGCCGCACTACTACAAGTACACATTACAAAAATAGAAAAGTGGCTGCGAACAAACAAATATAGGCGAACACCAGTAAGTGCAACCACATGACGTTTACACTTAGAAAAGGAAAAACACCAGATATCCAGCTGAACGGCGCCCACATAGCGCAAACAAAGCAAGTCAAATATCTAGGAATACATTTAGATACACACCTTACATGGAAACATCACATAAAGTCAATAATAAACAGAATACGTGAAAAAAAAGGAAGCAGATGTACTGGTTAACCAATAGAAAATCTAAATTAAGCACAATGACTAAGCTAAATATGTACAAAACAATAATCAAACCAATCTGGACATACGGAGTCCCATACGGGGGGACGGCAGCAATGAGGCACATGAATAAAATAGAAACAGAGCAAGCAAAAATTTTACGGACAATAGTTAACGCTCCATGGTACGTTAGAAATGAAGAATTACGAAAAGATTTAAAAATTCCAACAGTCGAAGAGGAAATCGCCAGATATGCAAAAAAATATAAAGAAAGACTTGTAACACACCCAAACCAGCTGGTTGCTGAAACGAATAAAACAATAATAGAAAGAAAACTGAAGAAGAAGCATCCTGCAGACCTCACAATAGAAATACAATAGACAATCTGGAAGATGGAA